>JBBMKA010006063.1:0-10715 GCA_037833695.1 Sechiopsis laciniata | reverse complement strand
GGTAAATGGGATGAAAAGTGAAGATTTAATGGTGGGCCCTTCATGGGCCCACTTGTTTTGTGTTCACACTTAACAATATCCATTTGAGTTTTATGGATTATAATATTATATTTGATAACATGAATTTAATCTTGAAACCAATAAAGGCTGCGAAGTTTTCTCACTTTTTTAATGTAATGAGATCTTAAATATATCCCTTAAGATGGTTCCTCTCTAAGTTCACCGTACTTAGATTTTTTTTTTTTTTTTATATCTGTGTCTATCCAGGCTAGCTTGCGCATATATCGAGTAATGTCACGAAACATACTGCCTAACCCTACAACATTTAGATGTTAAGAAAACTCTTACGAAATTAATTCCTAGATAAATGATCACCATGGATTTAACTCATCGCCTTAAGCACCCCAAGACCTTCATTGACCACTTGAGGCACTCCATGATGGTTTCGTTTTTAGATACACTCCAAATTGTTTTTTTAACCAAATTCTCGTTTAATTTCATGGGCACTGGTACCATATTAAATAAACACATCTTAAAATCAATTGACTACGAGTGAAATAGTTGATATATATGAGATCTCGATGTTGAATCCTTATTTTAATGGCTACAAGTGAATCAGTTATAAGTTTCTCTACATGAACGATCTGCATTATTGTTTTGTATATGGAGATGACCACAATGATTTTCACTTTTTTTTTCTGCTATCAAGTTTGACTTCTGAACGCTATAAGTTTTATGTGCAAATTCTGTGGTCTGATTAACTATTCAAACAAAATTCAGCAATATTTCGTTATGTTCTCTGCCCAGAATCTAACTCTATATAGAATTATATTGATAATTGAATACTTATACAATACCATGTAAATTGCTTGAACTCAATATGATAATTAATTAAATTAAATTATTTGTTTTAAAAAAAAATTTGTGGACATCTTGTCTAACTTATTAATCACTATTAGAAGTTCAAATCTCTTCTCAGTTGAATAAAAAAAATTAAACATTTTTTTTTATTCAACAAAAGATCGAAAGATTTAAACTTGCAACTTTTTTGTTATTATTATGTTTTAGTTTATACTTCTTCGTTGCAATGTTATATATGATGTTGGAATTCAATCGATTGTCTCACACTATTAAAGAAATATGGTTTAAAAGAGTGAACAAAAACATCAACTGGTATGAAGTTTTTTGGTTGGGAACAAAAAATAAAATCATAAAAATTTATATTTTAAGTGAACAATATCATATAAATGTGAAAATCTGTTGAGGATTGTGGTCTCGTAACACATGATACAGCATAACCACTAAGTCTATGCTCTTGTTGATAAACTTTTTTTTGACCAATTTACTTGTTGAACTTAGAAAATAAAACTTTTTTATTTGTACAAAAAATCTATTTAATGTTCAACGATTTTTTTCTCTGTGTGATATGCTCCAATGAATTGAATCAAGTTTGTCTTATGAATTTATTATTATTATTTTAGTTTAGTTCTCTATTAATTCTCGTACTTTTAAATATTGAATTTTTAATTTTAGTATTTGCAATGAAACTTAAAACGACATATGTAATAAGTTTCTAGTTAACTTTTCAAATTACTCTCTATTAATTTTCTGTTTAAATTAATACGATCAAACAAATTTTAATTAAAATAACTTTAATAAAAAGAATAATATTTTAACCTATTATTTTTATAAAAATGTCTTCCTTTTTTTGGGAGAGATGAGACAAATATCGATTCTCAAGATCGAATCTGCGACACTGGTATTGAACTGGTTTATAACTAAACAATAAAACTAAACATGATAATATTTAATGAAATAAATATATCGTAAAAATGAAAAAATTAAATAAAAAGAAATGGAAAGTGAGGTGGGTAGATTAAGGGGCTGTTTGTTGGTGGAGGTTATGGAGCGGTTAGGAGCATAGCAGCTTTTCTTCTAGCGGTTTTCAGAGCGAATGAAGGAGCTGATACAATGCGCCACGTGGCGAACGATTTTTTTTTTTTTAAACTTCAGTTTTTAATATTTATTTTAGTATCTGTTCTTAAAAAGTTTCAGTTTTAATTTTTTTTTTTTTTCCCTCACATCGGAGTTTTTAATATTTTTTCGGTTGACTTTCAAAATTTTATTTTTTTTGTTCAAAATTTCAGTTATTTATTATTATTTTTCTTTTCAAAATTTTAGTTTTTAAATAATTGTAAATTGTTATCATATGCATCATATTGAATTTTGAAATTATGTTTCACAATTTTTTTTGTTTTTTGAAATTTCATAATTTAAAATTAATAGTAGTTTCATAATTTTTTTTAAATATTTTTTAATTTACATAATATTTGATTCATTGTTGATTTACTAATTAATTGAAAATTAATTTCATTATCATAATATAATATTTTAAAAATATATTTTGTTATTTAAAATTAACCGTCGTTTTATAATATACTTGTGATTGTTTGAACTGTGAAATAAAATTCATATCATAAAAAATGGTTGGTACAAAAAGTAATTATCACAAAAAAAAAATCTAATAGTACAGATTAATACAAAAAAAATAAAATAAAGATAAAGAATCATAAAACTATATAAAATGTTAAAGAATAATTTGGGATTTTGAATAATAAATAATTACATAAAATTAAATTATTTTAAATTGAAAAAATATATATAATTATCATATCATTAAAAAAATAACCTCTCCTATAACCCATCTCCAAAAAATTGTATCTAAACGAGTAATTGTTCGCGACCACTCGATAATGGAATTACAAGATTGCTCATTGTATTTTAAGAATATGTTTCATGATTTAAAATCATGATAGTTTTATTATACATTTTCTTTTGTTTTAAAATTTTATTTTTCTATTTTTTTAAAATCATTATTTTTCTCTTTTTTTTTATCTAGCTAATATTATTAATTCACTAATTAATTGAAAATTATTCTCATTCACATAATATCTTATTTCAAAAATATATTTAATCATTTAGAATTAACCGTGAGTTTCATAATCTACATGTAATTTCTTTATATATATGAAATAAAATTCATATAAAAAAAATTGGTACAAAAAGTAAACTCACAAAAAATAACAATATGGTTTCTCAAAAAAAAATAATAATAATAACAATATGGATATTTAATAATAAAAATTAAAACGAAGATAAAGCAAATTATATTACCTAAAAAAATCTCAAACATGTTAAAAGAATAATTATAGATTTAAAATATAAATAAATAAATAAAATGACATTATTCAAAATTGAAAAAAATAATAATAAATGTCATATCATTAAAAAAAATAACAAACCCCCCACACAATCACTCCACAAATAATTACATCAAAACGAGCTATTAATATAATTACTCTTCAAATTCCTCTACAAATAACCACGTATAAATAAACTTTTAATGTAATAACTTTTTCTAATCACTACACAATTATGTAACCAAACAACCCTCACGACAATTGGGAAGTAGAAGAAGTGGGGTTACAGAATTCAGACTGACACAAAGACCCACGTGCGCCACTCACGTGCTTCTCTCTTCTCACCTCCCTCCTTTCATATTTGACCAAACCTTTTTCCCCCTTTTTTGAAAAAAAAAAAAAAAAAAAAAAAAAAAACCTATTTTTAATTGATTACAAATTGATTAATCTAATAAATATCATATTAGAAATTGTTACGAACGAAAGAATCGGTGACATGTTAATTTTATTATTTGGTGATAATTCAGTTCAACACTACAGTCAAATGTATGATCTTGAAAATCGATATTAACTTTTTTAAAAATAAGTAGTATATAGTTTGTGATCCACCTTCCCAATTTGTAATTAAAAAAAAAAGTGTAATAGTATATATTTGCCATAATTGGAATAAAAGAACTTGAATTCATAATATTCTAGCTAAAAATATATTTATGCTTGAATTATTGTTCTTGTTAATTATTATCTTGTTTATGTTTATATTGATTACGAATCGATTGATAAACTGTCCTTTACATATATATTTGTGTTTTTTGAGATTAAACTGTCCTTTACATTGCACAATGCTAATTTGTTAAATTTTATTCTATAAGAGTCAATATGGCTTTCTTTTGGCTCAATTTTAAAAATTACTTTTAAACTTTGGGTAAATTTTCATTATGTTTCGAAATGCTTCATTTGTATTTTGTAGGCCAAGAAAATATATATTTCGTTAGAATTATTATCTTTAGTCATTTTTAATTTTTAATTTTTTAAAACAAACTATCTTGAGTGACTTAGTGGTTAAAAGGATTTTAGAGTGCTAAGAGGTAATGAGTTCATTTGAGGATAGTCACTTATGTAGGAATTAAACTTTCTACGAGTTTTTTTAACATCCAAATGTTGGATTTCAAAAAAACAAAACAAAAAAAAAAATCTAATGTTATAAAGTGAGTCGTCTTCTCTATTAGACGGGAGTATTAAAATTTATCACTATTGGTATACTTATAAATTTCGATTATCAACATCGATAATTTAATCCTTGATTGAAATCCATGTATCAAAAGACAATTCAACTCTTCAAATCTAAGCCATAAGTTGAATTAAAATAGGGAACAAATGTTAAAAGTTCACCAGTAGCCCATTCAAGTTGAGTCCAACTATTATAAGAGCCCAACCATCAAAAAAAATATTAATTAGCCCACTTAGAGTAGAAGCCCATAATCTAGAAGTTTCTTAGAAAATTGTGGAAGTGTTTAGAATTTTAGATTTATGTAGATATGTAAAGAATGTCCTAGAAAGTATCAAATATCTAGATATTTTTAAGAGTACTCTAGACAAATGTATGGTCTACATTGTTTAGCCCACACTATAAATATTCCTCCACCCTACCATATTTTGTATCCAAGAAAAACTAAATGTTGTAGCGTCCTAAAAAGTGTCTTCAAAAGAGTTTTAGTAGTGTTAGTCATAAACACTTGTCTTGTAATCTCTTTTAAGTGGTCTTAATATAAAAGGTTGGTGTTTCCCACAAAAGAGTTGTGTTCAACAACAAATATGTCGAAAAAAAAAGGAACGAAATAAGATCTCTTGCACGTGAGCAAATTGCTTTTGTGCTTTTATTTTGTGCCATGGCACGTGGGGTTGGCAATTCTTTCCTTTTTATTACATTTATTTTCTTCATATATATAGAAGGTTTTAAAAAGAATAATTGAAAAAATGTTAAAATATCATTTTGGTCCTTCAACTATCATGTGAGTTTCATTTTAGTCTTTAGACTTTTAAAAGTTCAATTTTAATCCTTCGACTTTGCCAAAAACTTAAAAATAATCCTTGGATTAAAAAAAGATAACCATAATTAAATTTTTGATGAGTTGGCAAGAAAATAATAATAAAAAAATAAAGTATTATTCACTTCATCTTCTTTCTCCCTCATTTTTCACCCCTCTTTCCATTTCATCTTTTACCATTGATTTTATTAACATTTCTTTAAAATTACAAAACATAAAATTAAAAATTTCTTTAAAATTACCAAAAAACTAAAACTAAAATAACACCCACAAATTCTAATTAGAAAATAGGTTGTTGATTAGGTTCAAATTAGAATTTGTGGGAGTCAGGTTGGATAATGGGATTCCTAATGAGAGGGCTTGGTTATGGGTTTTTATGGAAGTGGGTATTCCGATGATGTTTTTGAGAAATTTCTATTCACTTCCCTCTAGGGTTGTCATATCGATCAAAGAAGCAGCTTATTTGAAATAATCTGTAGTGAAAATAGGGGAAGAAGAGGGAAGGGGAATTGGGAATTTGTTGGAGTCCATTTGCCATTGTTCTATCAAGCTCTCTGAAAATCGTGGGATCTGCAGGAGGGAGAGCTGTAGCTTTTGGGCAACATGGCCAACATGGCTAGATGGACATATGAAACTTATTTTCTCACATTCTGGGTTCGACAAACCCTTGTAGGATGATTGATTGGAGACGATTTTAGTTTTATGTTTTGTAATTTTAAAGAAATGTTAATGAAATCAAGGGTAGAAAATGAAATGGAAAGAGGGGTGAAAAATGAGGGAGGAAGAAGAAGAAATGAATAATTTTTTTTTTTTTTTATTTTTTTTTTCTTGCCAACTCAAAAAAATTTAACTATGGTTGTTTTTTTTTTAATCCAATGACCATTTTTTAAGTTTTTGGCAAAGTTGAAGGACTAAAATTGGACTTTTGAAAATTTAACGACTAAAATGAAACTTACATGATAATTGAGGCACCAAAATAATATTTTAACCTTGAAAAAAATGTAAGATTCAATGATCAAGTTTGCACGTGTGGGGTAATGTTTTAGTTGGTCGGTTTTAGCACAATTAACTTGCCTTTATCAACTGAAAGTTCCATTTATTTTCAGCTTACATTACTGAAAATTTCACATTTTTAATTCCAAATAAGGTATATTTGTTGCAATATACTTGCTAAGGATGAAGAAAAAAAAGTATTTTCACCTTTCTACCATTCGATTCGAAGACAAGGAAGTCATTGCATGCATTTGTTATCGGTAAGTTATGATACAACTAGTAATATGATAGATAATTTTCTTATCTTATAAATAGTGATTTCTCTAAAATGGTATCAGAGCTCTTAAGATGTTAAAAAAAAATTCCTAATGAATTATGGGCTAACAACACACACGAACTATTAAATAGTGTGAATATCCATCTCAAAACTAATTGGTGATGAGTGGAGTAGTTCACCTATCTTTTAAAGACTAAAAATATATTCATCTTATCAATGTGGGATTCTCAACACTAACTATAGTGAGCTTACATGGATAAACTACTAAATTAGCTCGTATTAATGTTTCATATAGGTCTGGACCGAACATACAAATATATGGTTCAATAAGCCTCTATCCTAACAAACGTATTTTATTTATAATTATTTGATTTTATATTTATTTACCATATGACATCGTAATTAATTTGAACTCTTAATAATAGTTTCTTTGATGACTCAATTTTACTTCTTTTTATTTTAATAATATGACTTCATTTAAAAAAATTAAAAAATAAAAAAAGGTAAGAAAAACACAATAAATAGAACATTACAAGAAAATGTGAGCAATTTGCATACAATCAAACTTAATTGAATAGGGATTTAATTTTCATTTGTACTATAAATCCTCATATTTGTAAATCTCGACTATTCAAAGTTGATCTCTCTTTACCCAAAAAATTGATTCCATCATTTTCAACGATAAGATTTTGATTCCATATTCTTTTTTTTTTCCTCCCTGTTTTTAATTAATTAAGAAAATATGATATTGTCAAACAAAATTTAATTGCTAAACATAAAATATGGCAATCGCACGCAACTTCTTTTGTTTAAAATAGTCAAGTTTTCCTATATCTTAATGATTTTATAGTCAAGTTTTTTTTTAAATTTTTATAAGTTACATCAATTTTTTACTAAATTTTCAATTTCTTCAAATTGTGTGCTCCAAAACTTAGATAAATGTTGCCATTTCAACCTTAAATTTGAGACAATATTGCAACTTTTACCTTAGGATAAATTTTCTTTTGAAAATTTGTTACACAAAAATACTTCAATATGTTTAAAGTGGTGGTGCATGGTACAGTTTCGATAAGATTTTCAAACAAAAAAAATGGACATTTGAACTTACTTTGGATTAAAAATATTTGTGAATTTTTGGCAAAACTATTCAACTCAAAACTTGATCATATTATTTAAGTTAATGAAATTACAAATATTTTTACATTGTTTTTATGATTAATTAAAAAGGTAGTGTACGAGTGAAATTGAATAGATAATAAAAAAGGCTACATTTAATTAAGTCTAGAGTTTAACTTGATAAAATTAAAAGTTTAGAGTGAAAAATAATACACAACATGAGATTTTAAAAAAACGCTAAAATATCTTTAAAATGGAATTTCGAGAAAATTGAAGTGGGGTTCTACATTTTGATAATTTAAAAATAACATCGCTCACTTGTACATATTTATTTGGCTTAATAGTTAACCAGTATATATTAAAACCCTTATGCCTATCCTAAATGCTAGATTTGAAAGACAGACAAAAAAATATTTTAGAGTTTAAGTTGATTCATAATTTTAGAACATGTTAAACATCAAAATTAGTATATTTAGAAACTTCAAATTTCTACTATTGAAACCACCTCTTAGATATCTAAGTTTATTTTTGCTTAAAAGTACTCCAAATTAAATTAACTAGCTAACTTTGTCATAAGAATTAAACCTCTTCCAAATTAACTAGTTAACTTTGTCATAAGAATTAAACCTCTTGGAAATTAATATTGCAAGCCCCAAGATCATCCCTTGGTTAGAGCATAGAGCCATAAAAAAGAATACAAAAATTTTACAACATATTTTAATGGTGTGGTGTTTTCCATGTTGTTCCTTAAAAATTGAAGCCCAAAAACAATAGTTTAGGTCAGCTATCCATTTTGCCCTAAAACTAGGGCTTTGTGAGTTGTGCTTTGTCTCTCTGTCAAACATATTAGTTAATAATTTGAGCCATTTACAAAACCAAAAAATAAAACAAAAAAAACATTATTAATAAAAAAAACCACACAAATTTTTTAACAGGGTTTAATTTTACTTTTATTTCATATCAGTTAGTGGAGTGGTTGGGGTTTTTGTTTTGAATTGTGTTTGGTTTCCATGTTTGATTCCTTTAAAACTGGATTTTATAGTACAATGAATATATGTCTTCTTCCACTTATTTGCAAAAAGAACAGACAGAATACAAGGGATTTGAAGCTAAAAAGCATGTACAAGAACTTGGAAAATAATGTCTTTTTCCTTGGTATTTGGTATTCAAATCCAAATTTAAAACCCCTTTTCTTTTTCCCATGAACTTTTTTTTTTTTTTTTTCTTTTTCAACTTTCAATGTGTTTTTAAGAAAAGAGGTTTGTATTGATCACGAGCTTAGGAAATTTAGGTTTATGTCGTGTAATTATGTCTATTTAACATGTGTTTGAATGGTGCTTTTGAATGAATTTCGGAAATTTGGATTTAGTTGTTTGATTTTCTTAAGAACTTGAGAATTTTGGATTTCTACGTTGTTTTGATGCTAATAAAGTTGCGAAAAAGGAGTCTTGAAGGGATGGTCTCATTGTAGAGGGTCAAAGTCTCGTGAATATACTCTCTTTAAAATCTCAAGTTCGAAGTTTGTGAATGAGATTAATTATAAAATTCTTTATTATATTTTGGATGGGCCTTGAAACGGATTCAAAATGTCTTCAAATATATAGTAGGCCCAACTATTAAGCTTAATGATCGTCAATATTGAATGATTCATACAAAGTCTCCTAACTTGATGGTTCATTAACAAGTGGTATCAGAGTGGATACCAAAATAACAATGAACATTTATTGATTGTATAAGAATCTAAAAAAAAATAAAAATTTAAAAATTTAAAAAAAAAATTGCAACTAATTACCTCCGAACCGAGTTAAAAAAAAAGTAGGTATTACCACACACTCCAATTTCAAATCTTACCGAAAATGAAAGATCTGACATTCAAAACTTATCACACAATTTATGAAAATTATAAACTTGATCCCTACGATCAAAAGAAAGTTGCAATTTAGTCACTATAATTTTAAAAAACTAAAATTTAGGCCTTATATTGATTTGAAGAATATTAGAATTTAGTTAGTTTGAAAAACTATAAATTAGTTTTTACGGTTTGATAAAATTTAAAAAAAAAAAAAAAAAAAGATTAATTGTTGATGAATTAAGTATATAAATGTTAACTTTTTTATGTGTCAATAATAATTATGTGAGTTGAATGATTGATTTTAAAAAAAATTAAAAAAATTATATCATTTATCCATATATTAATTGAATCACATTTTTGTTTACCTTAGATTAATGTTTTAACTACGGTAGATTTTAGGTTAAGTTATCTTAAACCTAGCATTACGAGTGATATATAAAGCTCTTTAGGGTTTTGGTGAAGAGTTGAGAAAATAACATCTCCATTTGTATCCTTCCTTGAACTCTAGGTTGTGGTATTGTTAACAAAAGATTATCTCTCAAATTCTGATAGTGGATATAGGGCAAGTTCTCAACCACATTAAATCAGTGTGTTGATCTTCTCCTTGGTCTTCTTCTTCATCTTTCGTATTTGGCATTTTACATTATGTTTTGTGCGAGATTTGTTGCCCTTTGTTCTATACCATAAATAGTTATCACCATGTATTTAATTTGTTAGTGATTAAGAATCATTCGAAGTATATTTTAGATTGATTAATTTTTAGTTTTTAAATCATAAAATCTAAATTTTAATTTTCTTCCAATGATATGAGTCAAAATTTATAATTTAGCACCTAGTTCCCACTAGGGTTTTAATAAGCCTATACTAACGATAGACGTAATTCCCATATATCTTTATTCATTAGTACCAATGAAAGTTTCTTTATAGGATGATATTGACTAGGGGTGCACAAATAACTCGACAACCCGAGAAACCCGAACCCTAAACCCTAAACCCTAAACCCAACCCAATTTGACGGGTTGGGTTTGGTTAAATACATAAATGGGTTGGGTTGGATTCAAAATCATGAAATTTTCATGGGTTAAGTTGAGTCAAGGGTAGACCTAAAATTAACCCAACCCAACCCGAATTTATTATTTAATTAAAAAAAAAAAATTACCTATAACATAATTATTATGTTATTTAATTATTTATATTATATGTATATGCATATTTATTTTATTTTATTATTA
>JBBMKA010006062.1:0-10717 GCA_037833695.1 Sechiopsis laciniata | reverse complement strand
GTCCATGAGTATCAAAAATTTTAAAAAATAAATTAAATAATCAGAAACTCTTTTTGGCGTGTCGGACACGTGTCCGGAGCGTATCCGTGTCCGAAACGTTTTTGATACCGATTCCTGGCCATTTTTAAGGTGTCCGTGCTTTATAGGCAAGAACATGGTTATTCAAATATAAATTTGTAGTATGCTATTAGGAAGGAAATTTAAGTCAGTAAACTCTTGAATATATACTCGCTTAAAGAAAATGAGTTTTATGTATTTTGCTAACCAACATCCAATACGTCCGGTCCGTGCTTGAGTGTACATATGACACACATCAAAGACAGACACGTTACTTAAGTTAAAGTGTCTTTGCTTCTTGCGAAAAACATGGCTTCGTTCATCGTTTTTTAAATGTTGGAATCTTTATATTTATTTCTTTGAGTACTCCCAACGAATTTTCATCTCTTATGTGCAAGCAAATTTTCATATACCCCCTTTACATACTAAAAGCTGCATGGACACAATGTAGAGACCTCTTTTTATGCTTAAAGATGTGTTTGCAGTTTACAAGGTCAGGGCACACTCAACTGCAAGGGAATGCAATCGTGATTTACTAGCACAATCACGATTGTTCTCTTTACAAATGTGGTAAGAGAAGCGATACATAAAGTTCGGATCTCAACACATGGTTGTTTTGCTTGCTTCACTTAATCTTAACCATGATGCATTGCATTCTCCAACCTTGTTTCTTCAAGAGAGGTTCTTTGATTTTTTTCATTGAAAATGGGTATTTTCCTTGTTGATGCATGCCATTATTTTCTATCTGAAACGCTGGCTTTTGCTTAACGGCTGGTGTTGCTTAAGAGGGGGTGTTTGGGGCAAGGAGGTCAAACCAGGTAGATGGAGAATACTTACGTTTGGGCCATCGACAATCACTCCCCACATAATCACTATTCATTCCCCCTAATTTCAGCCACTTTTCATCTCCCATAACCAACTTTTATTCCCCCCCTAAGCAATATTTTGTTCTCATTAATTATTTTCTGCACTCCAAGAATAGGTAACGGTTGGAGTACTAAGAGATGATGAGTTCAATCCATCGTGGTGCCACCTACCTAGGAATTAATTTCCTACGAGTTTCCTTGACATCTAAAAATTGTTGTAGGGTCAGGCGGTATGTCCCGTAACATTAGTTGCAAATTGGTCTGGACAGTCACGGATATAAAAAAAAAAGTACAAGAAATGTTCAATTGTTTATTTGTTTCGCTTGAAATCTTTAAGATCCAACTAGTCTTTCTTTTTTGTATTTTTTTTTTCTCGAACTGATGTTTACATTAGTTAAATTATATTCAGAAATATGATGGGTAATGATAGCTATTAGTAAATCTAAATCAACTTTTGTATATTTTGACATTCATAATCTTTTTTTCAACCTTCGGCCTTTTCTATTTTCTTCGAAAACAAAAACAAAAACATCAAAGGTCATTAAAAATATATTTATTGAGTTAGTGACGTTCTAAGGTACAACTATCATGTTTAACTTAGAAAGATGGCTTGTTTTTGTTCCTTGATGATGTTTGGATATAGGATAAGCTTTCACTCGTGTTTCAGTCTACATGTGTGAGTGATTTTTTCCCCCATTTAAATGGTGAGAACTGAAACAGGGGATGAGTCATTCCCTTACTCATGCCAAAGATCTTAGTTTAAATCTTATAATTCTAGAGATCAAATATATTTTATGGTAGGCATTTACCAAATATAACATATGTCAGTGTGAGTGATGTCCTCAAACCCTATTATTTATGGAAACTGAAAATATTTAGATTGAGCAAGTCCCTTTAATCTCCTTTATACCCACCTTCTCTGTTCTTCCATTCTTAACTTCATGTTTCTTTTAGTCTTATTGTTTATCAGTATTTATTTTTACTTGTAGCACTTGGGGCAATCTTAACAGCGACAGATAGTTGATTTCAGAAAAAAAAAAAAAAAAAAAACAGCAACAGAGTGTTTGCACCTTGCAAGTACGTACGTCTAAATGTTTTCAATGGATTGTTTGTGCGTATAATAGATGCACTTACTTGTTTGCTTCTGATGATTCAGGTTCTTTAAGAAGATGAGACACCTTTACTTTATAGTCTGGTCCTTGGCAAAGGCGTGATCAATGATGCTACCTCAGTGGTACTCTTCAATGCAATCAAGAAATTTGACCTCGCTCACATCACTTCTGCAAATACCTTTCAGTTAGCCGGAAGTTTCTTGAGTTTGTTTTTCGAAAGCAATCAAAATCAGAAAAGCTAAATCCATATTCTATAATGTGAACTTAATGCACCCATGAACCTTTCCTTTACATTCACTCATATCAGGAATAGCATCCCATGTTGGATTATCCTCGTTCACCTTTAGCATATCCACATTGGATACCATTATCCCAGCCTCACCACCCACGAGCTCACTCCTAGCTGCACCTCCAATGCAATATAAGTCCCCTTTTAACTCTGCCATATTCCACCAAATCCTTTGAACAATGTGAGAAGTAGAAGCCACGACTTGTCTCTGTTGTCCATTTTGTTTCACAATAAGGGGTGGGCTGCTCGTATCCATAACGTAAAGCGAATTTTGAATAACTATTTTCTGTCCATCAAGCCAACCGTAGTCCTTAATTGTCCAATGAAGATTTACATGATCGAATACTTGGACTGTCGACACCCCTCGGTACACGACGTGCATTTTGCCCTCAATCATCAATGCACTAGTCCACACTTCAGCAGAAGCAAGAGTAGGACAAGGAAGTAGGTTCGGTAAGGGCATCCAGACATCATTTTTTAAGTCGTAAATTTCTGCTTGTAACATTTGTATACCTGTGTTGTCGACTCCACCAGCCACGATAATCTTCCCCTCAACGACACAACATGCAAAGCTAGAGCGCGGCACGAGCATGGGTGCCTGCAAAGACCACACTTGATCTACTAAATCGAATGACCAAACCTCGTTCGTTGAGATGTTGGCGTTGCGCCGCACAAACCTTGGATTATTAGCACGGTTATGGCCAATCCTTGCACGCTTATTGCCACCACCCATGACATATATTTTCCGAGAGGTGGAGACGACCCCAAATTGGGTAAGGCGTCTTCTTGCCGTAGGAAGTACAGGCAGAGTGAACCAACGCCTTGGAGTAGGGTCGTAGAACTGCCATGTGTTGTGAGGAAGTGAGCAACATACGGCTAAAAACTCCTCTCGACCAACTTCTTGTCGAGCAATAAAGAGTTCCTCACTTCGCAAAGCAGCCTTCCAGGAGCGAGAAACCAACTCTAGCTTTGGGTAATTGCAATAAGGGACAAAGGCAAGACAGGTGAGAGCAATATTATTCGGAAGACGATCAATCAATGGCGACATTTCGGCAGCTATCTGAATCTGTTCAAAACAATCAAGAAGAAAAACTATTATTACATATACAGAAAATTGAAAACAAAATCTGAAAGAAAAAGACTATTACGAATCCATTGAAAACAATTCAGAAGAAAACAACTAATGGATTGAAAACAATTCTCAAAGTCTTTGGTACTGCATGTTATCCTTATACTCGACCGTTTCAAACTCACAAGCTAAATTTTCACACGGAGAAGTGTTTGTTCATAGGCTACCATGATCATTATAAGGGGTATCAATGCTGGAGTCCTTCAGGAAAACTGTTTATATCGAGACATGTTCGATTTAATGAGCAAGATTTACAGTTCCCTAAGCTGTTTGACAAACCAGAAATTCCCGTTCCACACATTATTCCAACCTGTGTTACAAACATTGAGCCTGTTGCTGAGAGCATTGAACCTGTGTCCTCCCCTACTGTTGCTTCTCCCTCCCCTATGTTTCAGCTTACTTCCCCTCAAACCAGCCCCACTGGCCAAACTAGTCCCACTCTTCATACACAGCATGACAGCCCTTGTGTATTTATTATAGAGCCATTGCCCCCATTTGTAATTTATCATCTGAAGTTAATACAAAACATCTTACAGAGAAACATTCCCTTATCTTCTTCCTTAAATCCTATCCTCTTTACTCATCTGTTTTAGTTTGTTAGAAAAAAAGTAGTTAATCGATTGAAAACAAAATCTGAAACAAATCTGAATGTAGGAATGGATTGAAAAATTTTCAGAAGGAAAAAACTATTAACAGAATAGATTGAAAAAATGCAGAAGAAAAAAACCTATTAGAGTGACAGAATCGAAGCAAACTATTACAGAGATACATAATGGAATCAAGAAATCCAAACAAACTCAAACAAAATTAGAGAGAGAACAACTACAACTATTAACAGAATAGATTGAAAAACTATTACAGAGACATCAAGAAATCCAAACAAGAATCATTGAGAAGTATTAACAGATTGAAAGACTATTACAGAGCGAATCAAGAAATGAAAACAAACTCAAACAAAATTAGAGAAAGAAAACAATTACCAGTGTTCTGAAGTTGCGCAAACAATGGCGAAGAAAATCTGAAACAAATCAGAAGAAAAAAAGCATTACGAATCGATTGAAAGAGAGACACAGAATCGAAGCAAGAACCTAGTGAAAGAAAACCTACCAGTTCAATGCTGAGTGAGCTCTGAACTTGCGCAAAGAAAATGGCCGCCCGAACTGAAATATGATCGACGCTGGGAGTTCTGAACTTGCGCGCGAAGCTAAGAAAAGGACAGAGTCCGAACTGAAATAATCGACAATTCAAATTTCGGGGGGAGAAAATCAGATTATAAAATCTTTTTTATGAAGAAATGAAAATCAGATTAAACGAGCTTGACTTATTAAAAATAATATTTGCTTTTAAAAGTGGTTAAATTAAATGTTAATATTTAAGTTGAAAGACGTTTGCACTGAAAAAAAATAAAAAAGGATTTACTAATTAATAATAGTAAGAGAATTTGCAAGCAACTTTTTTACCACAGTTTACAATTATAGCAACTTTTTAAAAATAATTCGTTTATAGTAAATTCTGCCTATTTTTTTTTAATCTTTATTTACCCTTTTTTATAGAAGACTTTGATAGAATCTATCATTCTAGTGATGGAAGTCTATCAATTTTATCAATAATTGATTCTATCAGCCCTTATTGATAGAATCTAATGGAAGTCTATCAATTTACTTTAGTTATTAGTAATTGATTCTATCCGCCTCTATTGATAGAATCTATTAATATGGAAGTCAATCAATTTACATTTTTTGCTATATGTGCAAATATTTTCATTATTATGTTATTCATCAAATATTTTACCCATTTTGTAATATACATGCAAAAGTCTCTAACAATAATAACAAAGTTTTCACAACTCTTTTATTTAGTTATTTTTATCGTCATTTGTATGATGGATGCAGAATAAGTTGAAATAGTGACATGGGACTAAGAGATGGAAATGGAAATACAATTTATGATTAAAAGTGATTTTTCAAAAATCCATCCACATGCTTACACGACTTATTGTATCTTATTTCACAAAACAAAGTCCCAATCCAAAGGGTCAATGAAATTTCCCCTACATGCAATTCACGAACTACCGTTAGAAGAAGTTTTTTTTTTTTTTTTTTTTACATTGCTATCTAGTTTTTTTAGCCTTCTTTCCATAATCCGTATACATCCATGCGAGTTAATGCGATTGGGTGTGACTGAACTTAAATAAAAATTAAAATAGGGAGGGATTACTTGCATGATGGGTTGTTGGATCCACGTTGGGTTTTAAGGTTCATTTCCTGAATATGGAAAGGTGAAGAGTTCTTTTATTTGCTCGAAGAAATATAATTCATCCACCCCCCATTTACACACCGAAGATAAACGTCGGTACCCAAAGCTGTCGCTGAATGAATGAAAAATCTGCCTGCCAAACCCCCCCACGAAGTTTTGTTGAAATGTCTTACTCTAGAGATTGAGTCCCATTTGAAAGCCCTCCACGAAGTTCCCCAAAATTTTCAACACGGGGTTCATGTTCAACACTTAGAGCGACTTCGACGACTTTTCTGTGTCTGGTAATGCCTACATCCAAGCCGCAGAGGTTAGTTCGGTTCTCCCCAAATTTTTCCTAGTGTAAGCTTATAGCAAAGGTTGTTAAAATGGATAACAACTTTGATTTCAAGTTGTTAGCTTCCAACACATAATCCCTACAAATTTCCTTTATTTTAAGCTATTGGATTTTTTCGATTGACTACGATTGGTTTCTCCTACGGTAATTTGTGAATCAGGTAATATTATATTTAAGATGATTGAATTGAGATGAGAATGTTTGTGTATTATGCTTCATTGGTTTGATTTTACATGCATGTTTGATCTTTGTAGCGTTTGTTCCAAGTTATTCTGTTGTTGGTGTAATTGAAGGTAAAGTTGTCCAATCTTAAAGGGTTAAGCAATCTTGGTAGGTATTTGGACTATTTATTAATTAAGCCTATTGTAAGGTACATGCTTTCACTGCCTAATGAACAAACAGAGGGCCTAATCACATTGCTGAACGACCCACTTTTGCCCGTTGATCCGATGCTGGACGATTGGACATTCCCCGTCCTACTCCTACTAGCCTACGAAGGCCGTTGGATCCGATACGGTAACTATTTTATGTTGGAATTAGGCATCTTAATAGCTTTTGCATTTATATGATTATCCTTCACAGTCTTTCTAAAATCAACTAGTTTAAGCAGGATCCTAGGCGATACTTGGATAAAAGACATGTTCTAGACTAGCAAAAATAAATTTAAAACATACTTTGATTAGAATTCAAATAACTTCTTTAAGGGAATATGAAACCTTTTTTGTAGAGTATTTGAGTGAAAATAAACTTAAATTTCAAAAATTATAAACAAAAATACAAATGGTTATCAAACAAGGCCTTAGCTTTTCCATTCGACCACAAAGAGACTTCATTTGGATGATTTGAATTTTTTTTTTTATCATTTCCATCCAATCTCATGTATCACTCAATGCTCACATTGGTTTAGATGATAACGTATGGGAATCCTGTCCAAACTGGCTATATAAAATATAGCATTTCAAACTCTGCATTTTAATTATCATGTCATTGACAATGATCTAACCTTCTCTTCAACGACTGACTCTTGCTTAGTATAAGCCTGGCCGCGGGGATCGATCGAGTTCTTATTCACTTGGATATCTTTTTGGGAAATGGAAATATGCTGATGCTTGTGGTGAGTTTTATTCATTTGCATCTTAATTCAACTTGGACTTGGGATGATTATAAATTATATGATCTATGTATGATGTTTTTGAATTTGTCGAGGAATTTAAGTTATTGCTATTCCATATGGAACCATATCAATTACTACTTTAGGAGACCTTTTTTTGTATTAATATTTATGCTTTTACCCCATACTGAAAAAAGAAAGTTTACACAGGGTGTCTAGTTTTTTTTTATTAGTTAGCAAACATCCTGATGTTAAATTTCAAGTTTTTAAAACTGACTTTGTGATGAAATTGCCAACAATACCCCCACCCCAATTATTGGTGAACTAAACTCAAAAACTTTGTGATAAAATTTTAGTATAAAGATTATCATAATTACTTCTTTTACTAATGAGTAAATATCAATCAAACACTTCACCATTGTAAATTATCTGAACAATTCTCTTATAGAACCTAAGTTAGTTAGTTAAAAAAAAATATGACTATTATACTCTTTTCAACTAACTTAAGATTAAAACCCCATAAATAACTCAAAAAGGAAAGATGATCTTACGCTTTTGTAATTCTCTTGTAAAAGCTCTCTGTATCTTGAAAAGTGAATAAGCTCACCACAACTCTCGAACAGTGGAGTAGGCTAGTCCAAACCACTTAAACATTGTGTCTTTTTCTCCTTCTCTCCCTCTTGTTCATCTAAGCTCTGTGTGAATCTTTCTTGCCTTGGTTAATTGATTAATGGCACTTTGTTATGTTCTGTTTATGTAGGAACATTTTCAACTTGGCCAAGGTAAGTACTTCTTGGTCTTATGGTTTTCTTATTTTCTTATGACATGGATTTTACAGATCAAATCTACAATTCCATTCACTTATCAGCATGGCGTGGAATTCAATTGCTGTGTCTAAGGGTTGTTCAATTTTGGTGCAGTGACTCTGCTAATAATTCTAGGGTGGTTTTTGTTATCCAATATGCCAAAATTAGGTACATTTCTCCTCACTTATTCACCATTATTCAATTCATTTTAAACCTCTCTCGTAACCTATTATTGAAACCCTTTTATTTATGTGTTTCGTTTTCACACCTGCAAATTACTTAAAATGTTTGAATGTGAAGGGAAAGTTGTGGATCAGACTGAAGCTGTTAGTCTTTTGATTTCCCATTTATCAACTACATTTTTATGTCCAATTACACTGCTTTGTTTTCACATTTGTTTTGTTAAGACTCTCAAGTATTTTTGTTTTGGTATTTGATTTCTTATTCTTTTGAAGTCTGTGAAGTGGGTACCCATTATATGATAGGTTTTAGATTTCCTGCTAAAGTGAGCATAGCTCAACTGATATTCTGAATGTACTAACAATAAGAGATCTGTGTTACGAGTCTCCCAACCTCCTATTTATTCAAACAAATAAAATAAGTCCAATGACAGTGGTTTGTTTTTAAAAATTTTAGTGTTGCTTTTTTGAGGCAGGCAGTAGTTGTGTATTGCTATTTGATTTCTTAATCTTTTGAAGTCTATGAAGTATGTCTTTGTCATAGATTTTGGACTGGATTTGGGAACATTTAGTTCAAAAGTAATCCATACATTTTCTGGTAGTGTCTACCACCGTCTGTTTGCCTATTGTTTAAAAAAAAAACTCAAAACTAATATTTGAAAACTAAAAAATGTAGCTTCAAATAACTTTCTTAACGGAAGAGTGAAGACAAGCTTAAATTTCAAAAATTAAAAACAAAAGAACAAATGGTTATCAAATGGATCTTAGCCTTTTCCATTCAACCGTGTTGGGAATAGAAACAGAGTGTAGTCTCACATTGATTAAATAAGGTATAGATCATGAGTTTATTAGGGAGGATAAATATCTCCATTAGTATGAGACATTTTGGGTGAAACAAAAAACAAAGTCATGAAAACTTATGCCTAAAGTGGATAATATCATGCCAATGTAGAGATTTCTCGAGTTGTCATCCCTTAACAAAGTGCATAGAATGAATGATTTGAATTTTTTTTTACCATTTGTCTCCAATCTCATGTATCACTCAAGTGCCCACATAGCTTTAGTAATAAAGTATGGTAATACTATTCAAACTGGCTATAACTTAATTTGGATAGGATTAGCATACTTTATATCTAAAGCAATGTGGGTACCAAATGATAATTGAGCATTTCTCATAGAAAATATAACATTTCAACCTCTGCATTTTAATTATCATGTCATTGAAAATGACCTAACCTTTCAATGGTTGTCTCTTGTTCAGTATAAGCCTGGCCGCGGGGATCGAGTTCTTAATCACTTTGATACCTTTTTGAAAAATGGAAATATGCTGTTGCTTTTGGTGAGTTTTATTCATTTGCATCTTAATTCAACTTGGATTTGGGATGATTATAAATTATATGAGATGTTTTTTAATTTGTCGAGGAATTTAAGGTATTGCTATATCAATATGCTTTTACCCTATACTGAAAAAAGAAAGCTTACACAGGGTGTCCAGTTTTTTTTTATTAGTTAGCGAACATCATGATGTTAAATTTTAAGTTTTTAAAACTAACTTTGTGATGAAATTGCCAACAAGAGCAATAATAGCTCGCTCAACCGGCATAAGTGTGTCTTCATGACAAAAGAGGTAATGAGTTCGAATCCATTGTTGTTACTCTAAAGCTTTGTGATAAAATTTTAGTATAAAAATTTTCATAATTACTTCTTTTACTAGTAAGTAATTATCTGCTTTTGGTATAATAAAACCTCTTAAAGAAGCTATACAAACCATGATTAATGTTTACGCTGAACAATCACGCACTTTATTATGTTCTGTTTTGTGGATTATGTAGGAACATTTTCATCTTGACCAAGGTCAGTACTTCTTGATCTTATGGTTTTCTTATGACATGGATTTTAGAGATCAAATCTACAATTCTGTTCAGGATTCCCCTTACACTTAGCATCATGGCGTGGAATTCAAGTTGTGGCTATAAAGGCTTCCTGAAGATTTGATTTCAGTAGAGAACTAAGTGTATGTGACTTCAGCTCTAAACTAAACTATCTTCTTTTAGTATTATTTTTATTTTTATTTTTAAAAATTAAGTTAGAGAAGTATTTTTTAAAACAAACTTTTTGTTTTTTTTTTGAGATTATAACAATCGAGGGTGGGGGATTCGAACACATAACCTCTTCGTCATTGGGTGCACTCTAATGGCGCTGAGCAACTGCTCTTGTTGACGTATTTTTAGAGAACTTGATTAATCATATCAAGAGTAAATTTTTTATTTATTTTAGGACTAGGGATTGAAGTGAAGGCATCTTTGTTAAATCACCCGTCAACCCAAATGTTGGTTTTGTTATGGGTTAAACTTAATCCTATATCATTAAAACACTTTAGCTGGGAGAGCGTTTGTAAAAGGATCAACAATCACGCACTTTGTTATGTTCTGTTGGTGATCCTTTTACAAAGGCTCTCCCGGCTAAAGTGTTCGAGGGTCACCTAAAGAGTTTGGGTCTACGAGAGGCGTCTCCTACGGTCTAGAGCAACTGTGAGCTTGATGTTTGGCTTTACATGTAACAAGTCTTACTAGGACTT
>JBBMKA010006061.1:0-10718 GCA_037833695.1 Sechiopsis laciniata | reverse complement strand
TATATATATATATAAAGTGTATTTTTATCACTTTTAGAAAAACACCTGGAAAATCAGCAGTTAGAGAGAGAAACAATAGCTGGGGAGAGAAAGTAAATAGAGAGAAAAAGAGGTTTCGGTCAGCTTCAGTATTTTGGTGTTTTCGAGCAATTGCACCGTCAGATCGAGTTGAAATTTGGATAGCGTGTTCTTGACATGAGGGTCTTCAATCTGAACGGTGGGATCGGGTTGTGAGATCTTTCTATTTATTTCTCTTGGTTTAGTGTTGTTGCCAAGATTGTTTATCTTGAGTTGTTATATGTTGCATACCTCTAGTTGTAACTAGGGAGAACTTGTTGTTGCCCATTATCGATTATAGTGGAGATTTGACTTCTGTCTGTAGTTTTTTATTCCTCGCCTTGAGGAGGATTTTTCACGTTAAAATCGTTGTGTGTTGTGCTTGATATTTTTACCATATATATGCTTGCTGGTTTTTCATTAGGAACACAAGAGGGAAATAATTGATCCTATTATAATAGTATTTATTTCCAACAAGTGGTATCAGAGCTTCGTGGTTAAGTTTAATTAGAGGTATTGTGTTAAATATGGAAAAGGGTCATAGTGGTGGTAGAATGGTCCTTTTGAATGGATCAAATTATCAAGTGTGGAAAAGAAAAATGAAAGATATTTTATATGTGAATGACTTATCTTCCAGTGTTTTCATTAGAAAAGCCTGATAATAAAACCGAATTAGAATGTGAAATATGTCATAAGAAAGTATGTGGCATGATTAGACTTTGGGTAGAAGAAAATATTCTAAATCATATTGGTGAAGATAATCACGCACGAACTATGTGGAACAAGCTTGAGTCTTTGTATGCCTAAAAAACTTATAATAGTAACTTGTTTGTGATTATGCAAATGATGGCTTTAAAGTATCAAGAAGGAACGTCTATGTTAGATCACTTAAATACATTCCAAGGTATAATTAATCAGCTAGCTGAAATGAGTATCAAGTTTGATGAGGAGATACATGGGTTATGGCTTCTTGGTTCGTTACCAGATTCATGAGAGACATTTAGAACTTCCTTGTCGAACTCAACCCCAAATGGTGTACTAAGTATGGACTTGGTAAAAAGCAGTGTATGTAACGAAGAGATGAGAAGAAAGTCACAGGATTCTTCTTCACAGTCTGATGTTCTTATTACTGAAAGAAAGGGGAGGAGTACGAGCAAAGGTGTGAAAAGCAGAGACAGAAGCAAGAGCAAGAGTGGCCGGTTTTCTAATGTTGAATGTTTTCATTGTGGCTTGAAAAGTCATATAAAGAAGCATTGCAGAAAACTGAAGAGAGAAAATAAAGCTGATAATGGTAAGGAAAAAGTGACTGATGATGATACAAACAAGATTACTGTAGCCACCGAAGAATTCTTTGTTTTATTCGACGGTGATAGTGTAAAACTTGCTACAGAACAGAGCAGTTAGGTGAATGACAGTGGTGCCTCGATTATTCTTTATATCCTACACATCTGGTGATTATGATAGTGTTAGGATGGGTAATGATGGATTAACAAATGCAGTTGGCATAGAAGATGTTCACTTGAGGACCAAGAATGGTAATGTGCTAGTTTTGAAAAATGTGAAACATATTCCTGATATTCGCATGAATATAATTTCCACGGGTAAGCTAGATGATGAAGGTTTCGGCAATACCTTCTATAATGGTACATGGAAGCTTACCAAAGGCTCTGTGATGGTAGCAAAGGGGTAAAAATGTTCTTCATTATATTTTATGCAGGCAAAGACTACTGGTTGTCATGTCAATTCAGTGGATAGTGAACAAAATGTTGAACTTTGGCATAAAAGACTCAATCATATCAGCGAAAAGGGTTTGGTGATTCTAGCCAAGAAAAATCATCTTTCTAGGGTAAAGAATGTTTCCTTGAAGAGATGTGAACATTCTTTAGCGGGAAAGCAAATGAGAGTTTCTTTTAAAGCATCTCAACCTTCAAGAAGACTAGAAATACTTGAAATAGTATATTCTGATGTGTATGGTCCAATTAAAACAAGAACACTTGAAGGTGCGTCTTACTTTGTAAAGTTATAGATGATCACTCAAGAAAAACGTGAGTTTATACCTTGAAGTCTAAAGATCAGGGGTTGCAAGTGTTTAAACAGTTTCATGTCCTTGTTGAAAGTGAAACTAGTAAAAAGTTGAAATGCAACAGGACCGATAATGAAGGAGAGTATTGTTGGGACAAAATCGACATACTACAATTAAGAAATAATAATTAAAGAATGATGACATGAAATGGCTAGAATTTGGCCAAAGCGAAATTGTGGCTCAATTCCAGCGAAATGTGTGTTGTTCCCTAGAGACGCGCAAGTGTACGGGGTCAATGTTGTAGCAAGTTTTAATCTAAGAATAGGTCATTCTCCACAAGGATTTTTGTTATGTTTTTCATTCGTTTTCATGCAAGAGTTGAATATATATATATATATATATATATATATATATATATAAAGTTGTTTGATGAATTGATTGGTGATTAACTAGGTAGGCAAAAAAATGAAATAGCAAGTTAACAATATGAGAGAGTTATCGGAAGAGTTAGGGTTTTCAGGAGAATAAAATAGCAAGTTAACAATATGAGAGAGTTATCGGAAGGGTTAGGGTTTTCCGAGGATTCGTTTAAGCAGTTAGGCTAGCGAGAGCGAACAACTGCCAGATTTCCCTTTAGCTCGCTCGAGCTCCTAATTTGGTTATCTCGAACTTAAATAGCTATTAATGTAACTGCAACACTAGGCAAAACTCATCTCTGAGTGTTCTTTGATTAGCAGGCAATCCTAGCAATCTTAGTGTTATGCATGCAAGATCGCTCAACTTTGTTGTCTCTCGAAGCGAAGTAAAGTTATACATACGGTGTGTCAAACAGAATGTAAATCAAATTATCATAGCATGCATAAAAAGTCAGTTCGCTAACCCTTCGCCCCAAGCGAAACACCCTACATCCTCATAACCTTCCAATAATAAGTTTACCTACTCATGCTGATAAACATGTTTAAAATAAATAACGAAACGATAAACTTGCTTTTAAACGAAATACTAAGTAAAACAAGAAAGTACCGATGAAAACAACAGCAAGACAAGCTGAAAAGATAAGAAACTCCTGGATTTTGTTAACTCTGAAAATCTCCGGTGAAACTCCAGTTGCAGCTTAACTCCTAAGAAAGCACGTAAACTATTCTAGAAAATGATAAATGACAACTATGGCCGCGAAATTGCTCCGACGACCTTAAACACTAAACGGAGAAGAATTTGATCGGAATGGAAAAAACTAACAAATGGCTAAAAACCTCAAAACTTCAAAAACTCTCAGAAAACTCGTAGAAGAAAAACTGTTCGAAAAAAAAAATTCTTCAAACGGTGATGCCTCTCGCCTTTTATAGGGCTCCCAAAAGTTTCTGCGAATCGTCCTGCTCCACGATCACTGCTCTGCCAAAAGCATGTTTCACTTCTGACATTCCTGCTCTACGATCCACGTTGTTGCTTCGTTAGAGCAGACACAAAGCAACGGCTGAGATTGATTGTATACTTCCAAATCTTTGCCACGCGTCCCTTGGATGAGATATTTTTAACGACTCATCTCTTCTTGTTAAATTCTTGCTTCTCTAGGGCAGCGTGGGGTAATTTCTAGGACTTGTTTCGTTGGGACTTTCCTTCGCTCGTGCGAGTGGCTTCCTTCTTTAATTTCGCTATATTCCCATGCTCACTGTAACAAACTAGAAAGTATCAATTCCCTTTTTTTAACACTTAAATAATTTTTATCCAATTATGCATGTTTTGCTGTAGCGAAACACTAGAAAGTATCCTAACCAGAAAATTATAGGAAATTTCGCTTAAGCGTAGTAATGGGCACATGGGGGCGAAATTCTAAACATTATCAATTAATTATAGCAAATTTTTTCTAAAAATATATTAATTTAAGCTACTTAATTCAAGCTACTTTAACTCTCAATTCTTGAAAGTTATTAAGTATATTGGACCTTTTTATGAGTATTGTAGAAATCATGGTATCCGACATCAAAAGACACCTCCTAAGACTCCTCAACTAAATGGGTTAGTTGAGAGAATGAATAGGACATTGGTGAAAAGACTGAGATATTTTCTTTCACATTCATTGTTAGCCAAAATGTTTTGGGGTGAAACATTGAATACAGTTGTACATGTTTTGAATCTCACACCATGTGTTCCTCTAGGAAATGAAGTCCCTAATAGAATTTGGTCAAAGAAAGATATATCATACAGTTATCTTTCTGTCTTTGGTTGTAAATCTTTCGTTCATGTTCTTAAAGATGAGAGATCGAAGCTTGATGCAAAGACAAGATCATGTGTGTTCCTTGGCTATGATCAAGATAAGTTTAGCTACAGGTTGTATGATCTAGTGAAGAAAAAGCTTATTAGAATTCGAGATGTTGTGTTTGTTGAAGACCAAACCATACAGGACATTGATAAAATTGATGAAACAGAGTCCAAAAATATTGATGATCTGATTTATTTGGATATAGTTTCTTTGACACAAACTTCTACACAGATTGAGAATGAATTTAGAATGATCAGTCTAATAATTCAAATGAGGTAGAAGTTCATGAACATGTTGAGGTAGATGATGATATTAAGGAATAGTTGTTAGAAACTGAAGCTCCTATTGATGTTCCACTGAGAAGATCTGTCAAAGATCGAAGTCAGTCAACAAGATATTCTACTAATGAATATTTGTTATTGACTAATGGGGGAGAACCTGAGAGTTATGAAGAGGCTATAGAAGATGAGCACAAAAGAGAGTGGATTTATCCAATGAAAAATGAGATGAAATGTTTACATGAGAACCCTACTTTTGAGCTTGTTAAACTGCCTAAAGAAAAAATTACACTAAAAAATAAGTGGATTTATCAAGTGAAACAAGAAGAAAACATCTCATGACCGCGTTATAAAGTGAGACTAGTTGTCAAAGGGTTCGGTTAGAAAAAGGGTATTGACTTTGATGAAATTTTTGCTCTAGTTGTTAAGATTTCTTCGATTAGTGTTGGTTATGGGTTTGACAGCTAGTCTTGACTTATAAGTTAAGTAGATGGATATTAAGACTGCATTTCTTCATGGAGACCTGGTTAAAAAAAATTATGTGGAACAACCTAAGGGTTTTGAAGAGAAAGGCAAAGAGAAACTTGTGTGCAAGTTGAAGAAAAACCTTTATGGGTTGAAACAGGCACCAAGACAGTGGTACAAGAAGTTTGAGTCAGTTATGGGGGGCAAGGCTATTAAAAGACTACTTCGGATCATTTTATTTTTACTAAAAAATTTCTGATGATGATTTTGTGATATTATTGCTTTATGTTGATGACATTTTGATTGTTGGTAGGAATGTTTCTAGAATACAGATGTTGAAGAAACAGTTGAGCAAATCCTTTGCCATGAAGGATTTGAGGCCAGTAAAGAAGATTCTTAGAATTCAAATAGTTCAAGATAGAGCATCCAAGAAGTTGTATATGTCACAAGAGCAATACATAGAGAAGATGCTTGAAAGATTCAACATGGATAAAGCTAAAGTGGTTAGTTCCCCTCTATCTAGTCATTATTGGTAGGAATGTTTCTAGTTCCTCTCAATTTAGAATGGGAAATATGTCATAAGAAAGTATGTGGTATGATTAGACTTTGGGTAGAAGAAAATATTCTAAATCATATTAGTAAAGATAATCATGCATGGTCTATGTGGAATAAGCTTGAGTCTTTGTATGCCTCGAAAATTGGTAATAGTAAATTATTTCCGATTAAGCAAATGATGGCTTTAAAATATCAAGAAGGAACGTCTATGTTAGATCACTTGAATACATTCCAAAGTATAATTAATCAGCTAGCTGGAATGAGTATTAAGTTTGATGAGGAGATACATGGGTTATGACTTTTTGGTTCGTTACTAGATCCATGAGAGACATTTACAACTTCTTTGTCGAACTCAGCCCTAAATGGTGTACTAAGTATGGACTTGGTAAAAAGTAGTGTATGTAACAAAGAGATGAGAAGAAAATCAGAGGGTTCTACTTTACAGTCTGATGTTCTTATTATTGAAAGAAATGGTAGGAGTACGAGTAAAGGTCCGAAAAGCAGTGTCAGAAGCAAGAGTAAGAGTGGCCAGTTTTCTAATGTCGAATGTTTTCATTATGGCTTGAAAGGTCATATAAAGAAGCACTGTAGAAAACTGAAGAGAGAAATAAAGCTGATAAAAGTAAGGAAAAAGCGACTGATGATGATGATGATGCAAACAGAATTACTGCAGCCATCAAAGAATTCTTTGTTTTATTCAACGATGATAGTGTAAACCTTACTACAGAATAGAGTAGTTGGGTGATTGACAGTGGTGCCTCAATTCATGCGACATCCAGAAAGGAATTCTTCACATCCTACACATCTGGTGATTATGGTAGTGTTAGGATGGGTAATGATGGATTAGCAAATATAGTTGGCATAGGAGATGCTCACTTGGAGACTAAGAATGGTAATGTGCTGGTTCTGAAAAATGTGAAACATATTTCTGATATCGGCATGAATATAATCTCTATAGGTTAGCTAGATGATGAAGGTTTCTATAATACCTTTTGTAATGGCACATAGAAGCTTACTAAAGGCTCTATGGTGGTAGCAAATGGGGAGAAATGTTCTTCATTATATTTTATGCAGGCAAAGACTACTGGTTGTGATATCAATGCAATGGACAGTGAACAGAGTTTTGAGCTTTAGCATAATAGACTCACTCATATTACGAAAAGGGATTGATGATTGTAGCCAAGAAAAATCATCTTACAGGACTAAAGAATGTGTCCTTGAAGAGAAGTGAACATTGTTTAACAGGAAAGAAAACGAGAGTTTCTTTTAAAGCATCTCAGCCTTCAAGGAGACCAGAAGTACTTGACATAGTATATTCTGATGTGTGTGGTCCTATGAAAACAAAAACACTTTCAGGTGCATCATACTTTGTGACACTTATAGATGATCACTCGAGAAAAACATGGGTTTATACCTTAAAGTCGAAAGATCAAGTGTTGCAAGTGTGTAAACAGTTTCATGCTTTTGTTGAAAGAGAAATTGGTAAAAAGTTGAAATACATCAAGACCGATAATGGAGGAGAGTATAATGGACCTTTTAATGAGTATTGCAGAAATCATGGTATCCGGCATCAAAAGACGCCTCCTAAGAATTCTCAGCTAAATGGGTTGGCTAAGAGAATGAAAAAGACATTGGTAGAAAGAGTGAGATGTTTGGTTTCACATTCATAATTAGCCAAATATTTTAGGGTGAAGCAATGAATACAGTTGTACATGTTATGAATCTCACACCATGTGTTCCTTTGGGATTTGAAGTCTCTAATAAAATTTGGTCAAAGAGAGATATATCTTATAGTCATCTTTGTGTCTTTGGCTGTAAAGCTTTCATTCATGTTCCTAAAGATGAGAGATCGAAACTTGATGCAAAGACAAGACCATGGGTATTCCTTGGCTATGGTCAAGATGAGTTTGGCTACAAGTTGTATGATCTAGTAAAGAAAAAGCTTATTAGAAGTCAAGATGTTGTGTTTGTTGAAGACCAAACCATACAAGACATTGATAAAATAGATGAAACGGAGTCCAAGATTAGTGATAACCTATTTGATTTGGATATAATTCCTTCGACACAACTATCTACACAAATTGAGAATGAAATTCAGAATAACCAGTTTGATAATTCAGATGAGGTAAAAGGTCATTAACAGGTTAAGGTAGATGATGATATTTAAGAACAGTTGTCAGAAACTGAAGTTCCTACAGATGTTCCACTCAGAAAATCTGTCAGAGATCGTCGTTCGTCAATAAGACATTCTACTAATGAATATGTGTTAATGACTCATGGGGGAGAACTTTAGAGTTATGAAGAGTCTATAGAAGATGAGCACAAAAGAGAATGGATTGATGCAATGAAAGATGAGATGAAATCTTTACATGAGAATCACACTTTTAAGCTTGTTAAATTGCCTAAAGGGAAAATTGAAATGAAAAATAAATGGGTTTATCGAGTGAAACAAGAAGAAAGCACCTCAAGACCGTGTTATAAAGCGAGACTAGTTGTCAAATGGTTCAGTCAGAAAATAGGTATTGATTTGGATGAAATTTTTGCTCCAGTTGTAAAGATGTCTTCGATTCGTGTTATTATGGGAGTGGCTGCTAGCCTTGACTTAAAAGTAGAGCAGATGGATGTTAAAACTACATTTCTTCATGGAGACCTAGATAAAGAAATGTATATGGAACAACCTGAGGGTTATGAGGAGAAAGGCAAAGAGAAGCTTGTGTGCAAGTTGAAGAAAAACCTTTATAGGTTGAAGAAGACACCGAGGCAGTGATACAAAAAGTTTGAGTCAGTTATGGGGGAGCAAGGCTACAAAAAGACTACTTTTGATCATTGTGTTTTTTTACAAAAATTTTCTAATGATGATTTTGTGATATTATTGCTTTATGTTGATGACATTTTGATTATTGGCAGGAATATTTCTAGAATACAATTGTTAAAGAAACAGTTGAGCAAATCCTTTGCCATGAAGGATTTGGGGCCAGTAAAAAAGATTCTTGGAATTTGAATTGTTCGAGACAGAGCATCCAAGAAGTTGTATATGTCACAGGAGCAATACATAGAGAAGATGCTTGAAAGATTCAACATGGATAAAGCTAAAGTTGTTAGTTCCCCACTTTTCAATCATTTCAAACTGAGTAGCAAACAGAGTCCTTCTACTAATAAAGAGAAGGAAGATATGAGAAAAGTCTCATATGCTTCAATAGTTGGGAGTTTGATGTATGCAATGGTGAGTACTAGACCTGATATTACTCATGCTGTTGGAGTTGTTAGTCGATTTATGTCCAATCCAGGAAAACAACATTGGGAGGCAGTTAAGTGCATCATGAGATATTTGATAGACACTTCCAATTTGAAGCTCACATTTGGAAGTGGAAAGTCCTTGCTTCAGGCTATACTGATTCAGATATGGTAGGAGATTTAGATAACCGACGGTCTACTTCGAGTTATTTAATGATGTTAGCTGGTGGTACAGTGTCTAGGCAGTCAAGACTTCAGAAGGGCGTTGCACTTTCTACTATAATAGTAGAATATATAGCAGCAACAGAAGCGTGCAAAGAGATGTTGTGGATGAAGCAGTTTATACAAGAGCTTGGATTTAAGCAACAACGATATGTGATATTCTGTGATAACCAAAGTACTATTCACCTTGGTAAGAACTCTACATTTCATTCCACAACTAAACATATAGATGTGAGGTATTACTAGATTAGAGATGCTTTGAATGATAGCTTGTTTGAGCTTGAGAAGATACATACTGATCATAATGGGTCTGATATGTTGACTAAGAATCTACCAAGAGAGAAGCTTGAGTTTTGCCGTTCTGTCGTTCCGCTGCGGGAATGACAAGTTCTTCCACACAGTGAATAGGGGAAATTTGTTGGTTTATTCTCATTATGTGAAGGGCCCAGTAAAGGCCGATTAGGGCTGATTTAAAAAGTGAAATTTTCACTTTTGGCATTCACCGTGAGAATCATGAGAGAAGAACAAAACAACATCAGAGAAAAGGAAAATAAGAAAGAAAAAGAGTTTCGCGCAGTTTCAGTGTTTTAGCATTTTCGAGTTAACCAACTGTTAGATCGAGCTAAAATTTGACAGCGTGCTCATAACATGCGAGTCTTTAATTTGAACGGTGAAGATCAGGTTTGGAACTTTCTACAGCCAGATTTCAGAGGGAGATTCTGTTCCATAATTTTGTGAGGTCTTTCTATTTATTTCTTTGGTTTAGTGTCGTTTGTTGCCGAGATTAATTATTTTTGAGTTATTATCTGTTGTATACCTCTAGTTGTGACTTAGGAGAACTCTTTGTAGCCCGTTATTGATTATAGTGGAGATTTTGACTTCAGTCCTTGGTTTTTTACTCCTTGCCTTGAGGAGATTTATCCACGTTAAAATCGTGTGTTGTGCTTGATATTTTTACCATATATACTTGCTGGTTTTTCATTAGGAACATAAGAGGGGAAGAATTGATCCTATTAGAATAATGTTTATTCCCAACAATAAGCCTAACAGCTAATTAATTTCCTTAACCCCATTTTCTAGCCTACGACCCACTTGGGATTGTCCTTTCAATCACGAACTATCCATCCAATTCTATCAGCTTGCCAGAATAAGGCAAAGCCATTTGTGTTGAAAGTTCCTAATATGACTGTCAATTTTAAATTCTTTAAACCAATTTTTTATATTTTGTTGGTTTCAAATTAATGGATGTTTATATTATAAATATACGTATGCCAAGTTTAAATCAAGTAACCATCATGAATTGGCCTATTAATCAAGAAAATCTTGAAAAATTGAGAGATTATGAATTTAATCTAGGACTCATAAATAAAATCTCATTTTCATTTCTCTTATATCAAATATGGTAGCATCATACTATTGTTTAAGAATAGTCTAGATGCATATAAATTGACTTATGAAAAAAAAAACAATTAATAATTAAAAGTCAGGTTTAAATAAAGTGTTTGAGTGACTATTTTTTCTCTTTCCAATTGGGTTTACTCGAGATAATAATTGGTGAAAGAAAGAATATGAAATTACTTAAAAATTTAATGCAAATGAGATTTTTAAAATATATATATATATA
>JBBMKA010006060.1:0-10721 GCA_037833695.1 Sechiopsis laciniata | reverse complement strand
GGCCCATTTATCTTAAACCATTCCATTTACCCTACATAAGCCGTAAAGGCTATTATAAAAGAAAAAAAATTGCAATTACAATTGTGTGTGTGCCGTCAGTGTGAGGGAGCAGCCGCTAGTGAGAAAAAAAAAAAGAAATAGTTTTTTTTTTGGTGTTTCACAGAGCTGAAAGAAAGAAAAAGAATTGTAAATTCTTTTATATGGTTTTCTTTGTTTTCTTTGAGTGTTGCTTCAAGAGGGGTTGTATTCCATTGAAGAGTTGTATTTTTCTTGAGTGACTCTTGAGTTTTTTTTCTTTGAGAGAAAAGTGAGAAGCCATTCTTGAGAACGTTGGAAAAACTCTTGTATTTTCTCCCTAAAATTTTAGTGGAACCTGCATCGGTAGTAGAAGACTGGAGGTAGCCATCATTGGGTGAACCAGCATAATTTTGGTGTCAATTTTTTTTTCTCATCTCTTAAACTTATTTTTTTTATCATTCTTATTGCTTGGAAGTTTAGGTTTATTTATCTTCACTTTCTGGCTTGACGTTTTCAAATTATTGATTCCGCTTTTATAATTTGGAATACAAACTTGATCTGGGATAAGGCAAAATATATAGCTGTCTGAATTGTGTAATTTTTGGATTGATTATAATTAACAGCATTGAACCAATTTTGCCTAACAATTGGAAACTAAGCTTTTTTGTGTCATACATTTATGTGGTAGCTGAAAAAGAATTGTGTTATTCTTGGTTAATTAGGTTTTACTGTTACCAATTCTACTATAACTTATCTAAGCTATATGTATATATTAGCCTAAATTAGTTATCCAGCTGGATTGATATGTGTATTTGTTAGAGTATTGTTATGCTAACCAACTCATTTTACTGATATTTTTTCTGATTTTTTCCATCAATTATATTTTTGTGTATAAATACACTTGGGATTCATTAATAAAATCATTCTCCTTTTTCCACATGAATATGTGTAATATGGTATCAGAGCTCAATGTGGGTAATGACCTCCAAATTATGATCCAACCCAAAATGCTTTGAATTAAAAGAAGTGGGTGTGGACCCCACCCAAGCAGGCATAAGCTTAAGCGGGTATTTGATCCTAGAGTTTGGATCCAACCCTAGCAAAAGTAAGCTAAAGCGGATATTTTGGTCCACAAATTTGGATCCATTCCAAGATGGTCTTCCCTATATGGCATCATCTTGAGAGGGCATGTTAAAGATACTCACCTTGTGGCAATTGTCCCACATTGAAAAGGTGAGGAGTCTTCAACACATTTATAAAAGCTATGGGTTACACCCCTCATTGCCAATTGGTTTTGACGTGGAACCCCATATTCTCTAATATAGTATCAGAGCCTCTTTCTAACAGTGTATCAAAACAGGGGGAAAAACTGGTTTGTCGTTTAAACAAGTCCATTTATGGCTTGAAACAAGCCTCCCAACAATGGTTTGCGAAATTCTCAGATGCCCTTTTATCATTAGGTTTTACTCAGTCTAAAGCTGATTACAGCTTGTTTGTGAAAGGAACTGGTCTGAATTTTACTGCTCTACTTGTATATGTTGACGACATAATACTAACTAGAGCCTCTTCATCTCAACTTGAGGTGTTAAAACTTCTTCTACATGAACGTTTTAAACTCAAAGATCTTGGGCCGCTCAAGTATTTTCTTGGCCTTCAACTGGCTAGAACAAATGAAGGGATTTTCTTGTCACAAAGGCATTAGGCTTTGTAACTAATAGAAGAAGTTGGCATGCTCGGTTCTAAGCCTGAACTTCTTCCCTTGGATCCGACTTGCAATCTCCAATAGGCAACTGATGATGATGTCTTATTTGATGCCTCCCTATATAGACGGCTTATTGGAAAACTTCTATACTTAACTATTTCTAGACCTGATAAATCTTTTACGGTCAATCGGTTAAGTCAATATGTTTTCAAACCAGGGAAACTTCATCTTACTGCTGTCTATAATTTGATTCGGTACATCAAAGTTGCTCCAGGACAAGGTATATTCCTTAAAGCTTCTAAGAATCTTCAACTACGAGGTTTCGCTGACTCTGATTGGGCATCTTGCCAGGACGCCCGTCGATCTACAACCAGATTTTTTATATTTATGTGAGATTCCATGGTTTCTTGGAAGTCTAAGAAACAAACAACCATGTCCAGATCATCTGCAGAAGCTGAATACCGAGCTTTGGCCTTGGCTTCTTGTGAATTAGTATGGCGGCAATCTCTATTACAAGATCTGGACGTTCCCGTCTCTCAATCTCTACTTTATTGTGACAACAAGGCAGCCATCCACATTGCTTCCAATCCAATTTTCCATGAAAGAACTAAGCATATTGAGCTTGATTGCCACTTTGTTCGGGATAGGATACAAACTGGTTTAATGCATCTACTTCCCATTCGCTCACAACTTCAGCTAGCTGATATTTTTACAAAGGCCCTCCCATCTCGTCTCCTTTTTGGCTTACTATTCAAGATGAATGTAGAAGATATCCACACTCCATCTTAAGGGGGAGTATTAGCCTAAATTAGTTATCCAGCTGGATTGATATGTGTATTTGTTAGAGTATGGTTATTCTAACCAACTCATTTTACTGATATTTTTTCTGTTTTTTTCATCAGTTATATTTTTGTGTATAAATACACTTAGGATTCATTAATAAAATCATTCTCCTTTTCCCACATGAATATGTGTAATAGTATACGAATTTTATTTGCTGAGAGAATTAACTTTGAGAAAGCATTTAACACATCATAATTGTGTTGAGAAAGCATTTAACACATCATAATTGTGTTGAGAAAGCATGTGACATTTTACCAAACTTAAGGTTCAATTTTGAGTTGGGTTGAATGTTAAATTCAAACTACAGCAGAGATCTAGCTAGGAACCGGAGATAGATTGAAAAGTAAGAGAAGAGAAAAAGAATGAGGAATAAAAGTGATTAAATGGTTCACGTAAAGATGCTACATTTATTGTCGTAACAGAGCTCTAATTGCTTCTCGTTAATCAGAATATCATCGTCAAGGGTGTAATACGAAAATGCAGTTTTCACGTTCATTCTTTCTAATTCGAGATCGTAATGGACGACCATAGACAACAAAACTCTAAACGATGAATTTCTCACGATAGGGGTGAAAACTTCTTGATAATCTATCTCTTCCACTTGTGTGTGCCCTTTGACGATGGGTCTAGCTTTGAATCGCAGATTTTCAAAACCATAGTTCATGGCTTCACTTTGAAGATCCACTTGCACTTTATAATGTTCTTGTGCTCGAGTTTAGTGAACAGCTCCCAAGTATTGTTTTTGTTCCATGAGTGAAGTTCATCTTCTAGTGTTCTACTTCTTTAGATTATAGGGTCATCTTGTGTGTGTCATGGGTTCTTTAAATGTAGTTTCTTCATGAAAATTCAAGGCGAAACCGATGAAGTTTTCTTTGGCATAGTGATCAAGAGGCCTTATGGTTCTCCTTGTACAATCCCATGCAAGTTGATACGATTGTAAGTCAACTAATTTACTTGTTATTGTATCTTCTTGGTCAAGAGTGTCCCCTTCTAGATGTTCATCCTTGGGAGTTGGCTCATTATTTTCTAGTTTTATCTACGAGTCTAGTTCTTGATCTTGATTTTGACTAGGATCATCATTCAATAGCTTGATTTCAAACCTATATTGCTCATTATTTGTAAAACTTCCCTAATTAAGATGATTTTTTCATGGCATCACAGATTCATGATGGTGACATCTCTACTAACCAGACATTTTATGTCTCCTCCTTCTAGCGACCACAAATTGTATCTTCTCACTTCTTTAGGATATCCCAAAACACCCTTAGGTGATCCAGCTTGGGGTGGTTGCCCTGTCCACAACTCTTGAAGGATCTTATTATTTAAAACCAAGGATTGACTTCGATTTATTACATATGTTGTCATATCTGCTGCCTCTCCCCAAAAGACCTTTGGCAGTAGGGCATGAGATAACATACACATGATTTTGTTAAGTAAAATTCGATTGAAATGCTCAAGCAGTTCTGTAGGGGGGAGTAGGGGTCCTTAGAACGATAAAATCCCTCAAAATTCCATTTTGTGTTCACAAATTTGTGAAGTTTTAATTCAGGTACTCCAATACATTGTCTGTTATACGAGTCTTGATGATTTTTCCAGTTAGGTTCTTTATCTGAGTTTTCCATGCAACGAACTTTAAAAACACCTCATCTTTTGTCTTTAGTAAACTTATCTAAAGCTTGTGGGTGTATTTCGTCTATCATAGTTAGTATGTATTTGGCACCATCACAAGTCCTTATTCTCAAGAGCCCCATAAATTGAGGAGTGCATGTGTTGGAGAATCTTAGTGGATATGTGTGTACTTTTCTAGAAGCTATCGACAAAGGCAAAGACTCTTACCTAGGGTTGTGTGGTCCACAATAGCTTTATTAGCTTAGTATTTTCCTTGTGATTATTTAATTGTTTGTTGATGTCTGATTAAGCACGTTGAATGCTAGGATGACTTGAACATGTAGTCAATTACCTATTTATGAGTTGTTATCGGTATTGATTACATGTTTTATGTTATATATGAATTGCTACACGTGTTGATTACTTGTTTAGTATTATGGGATGTTGAGCTTGTAGTTAGAATGTTGGTTTGTTTGCTTGTGTTAGTTTACCACTTAGTGGTTAGGGACATTAAGCATGTTTATCTTGATAGTTATCTCGTAGTACTTATTCGTCGTCTTGTTTGACGTCTAATCTAATTGTCCGTTTCCATTTTGTTCGCTTTTTTTAAGATTGAACATGTAGATTATTCTTAGCTATGCTTGGTTTGTCATCATCCAGTGGTCTAGGTTGGGTTTAAGGAACCACTGACCTAGAGCCTACTTTATAACTCATTGATACCTAGACTCAGATTAAGGTGTAAGCATGTCACTGACTGAGTTGCATCTTTGAGTTTGAGTATGGACAGGCTAGACCAGAGTAATGAATCTAATTGCTTGTTTAAATGTTATGTTGATGTATGCATTTTATATCATATATCAGTTCCCTACTTAATAATTTTCATTATTCACCTTTATTATCTTTTTTCCCTCCAGGTAAAGAATCATACAAAAGATGTTGAACTGGAGGTTATTGTTGAATGATCATAAAAGACATGAGTCTCAAGTCTTTTATTTTATATTATTTCTATTTTGCATAAACCATCACAATTATGTTATTTCATATCATTATGTTTTGAATTATCCTGGCGAGGAGCTGTAATCAAGAGCTTGTGACTAAAGAGTCGTTGTATTATTATTAGAATAGGCAATGCTTATTTATAGAGTACAAGATAACCCTAACGGGCCTACCGTGCCTAAACCTAATGAAAGCAGTAAGATACATATTTACACATATAATCTTAACACTCCCCCTCAAGCTGGAACAAATATGTCTATCATGCCCAGCTTGTTGCAAAGGAAGTTTATGCGAGCTCCATTCAGTGCTTTGGTGAGTATATCACCCAACTGTTCCTCAGTCTTCACATAACTCGTTGAAATCAAACCCTGCTGCATCTTTTCTCAAACAAAATGATAATCAACTTCAATGTGCTTTGTTTTTTCATGAAACACTAGATTCGAGGCAATGTGAATAACTACCTGATTGTCACACCAAGTCTTGCAGGTATCGAAGTTTTCATTCCAATCTCGTTCAATAGCTGAACAAGCCATACTATCTCACACGTTACTTGTGACATAACTCTGTATTCCGCTTCAGCACTTGAGTGGGACACCACATTTTGTTTCTTACTCTTCCACGACACTAGATTTCCTCCCATGAACACACAGTACTCTGAGGTCGATCTCCTATCTTCCTTAGAGCTTACCCTGGTAGCATTTGAATAACACTCAATATTAGAATGTCCATGGTTCTTGTATAACACACCTTTTCCTTAAGCAGATTTCAGATAACTCAGAATTTGTTCCACGGCTGTCTAATGATCTACTATGGGAGATGACATAAACTGACTTATTATACTCACAGAATATGATATATCTGGTCTCGTGATTGTTAAATAGTTCAGTTTCCCAACCATCTTCCTGTATCTTTCTAGATCATCAAAAGCTTCTCCTTCTTTGACAAGTTGTTGATTTGGTACCATCGGAGTACTACACGGTTTCACACCCAACTTTTCTGTTTCAGTCAATAAGTCAAGAACATACTTCCACTGGGACAAAAAGATTTACTTTTTACTTCTCATGACTTCAATACCTAAGAAATATTTCAGGTTCCCAAGATCTTTGGTATTAAACTGACTATGAAGAAAGGTCTTTAGTGAAGCTATCACAGAATTGTCACTACCAATGATTACAATATCATCAACATACACCACCAGTAATACAATCCCGCCATTGGACCAGCGATAGAACACAGAATGATCTGAAGAACACTTTTGCATTCCAAACTTCTCAAGAGCTTAACTAAATTTTCCAAACCGGCTCTGTTTCAACCCATACAACGATTTACGAAGACGACAAACTTTAGCATTCTCCCCCTGAGCAACAAACCCAGGCAGTTGGTCCATATACACCTCCTCTAGGAGATCGCCATCTAAAAAAGCATTCTTAACATCACGCTGAAATACGGCCAATCTTCGTTGTCGCGAGAGAAATAAACAGTTGAATGGACGACATCTTTGCAACTGAAGAGAAGGTTCCACTATAATCAATCCTATATGTCTGAGCATACCCCCTTTGCAACCAAACATGCTTTGAGCCGAGCAACCGAACTACCAAAATTCATTTTGACAGCAAACACCCACTTACAACCAGTACCATTCGCATCTAACACAGCCACCTCCTCTACCATGGCCTAGTGCTACGTAGAGTGGGACAAGGCTTCACTAGTTTTCTTAGGAACTGACAAAGAATCAAGTGAAGTGAGAAACGAAAAAGAGGGTGAGGATAATTGATTCTACGACACAAATGAGGAAATAGGATATGTACAAGAACGTTTACCTCTATAAAGGACAATGGGCAAGTCAAGATCATCACTAAGTTACAAGTCAGATGACTAAGAAGTCACAGGTACGGGGCATGCGTTGGACGGGCGAGGACGCTGAGTATCACCTGAGTAAGGGGTGGAGGAGACAGATCAGGGAGCGACGAAGGAGGGCCTGAATCGAACGAAGACACCACCTCATAAATCAACATATCATCCTTCACAGGTGGAGGACTGGACACAGGTTTAAACGGTGTATCCCAAAAAAAGTGATATCAGATGAAACAACATACCGATTAGTGCTAGGACAATAACAATTATAACCCTTTTGAACCCGAGAATAGCCAAGGAAGATACATTTTAAAGACTTGGGGTCGAACTTGGTCCGTTGAGGACGAACATCACGAACGAAACATGTACACCCAAAGGTCTTGGGGGGAATGTGAAAGAATTCCTTAGAAGGAAACAAAATGTGGAACGAAATTTGATTATTGATAATGGGAGATGGCATTCGATTCATGAGAAAATATGCTGTGGTGACAGCATCGACCCAAAAATGTTTCGGGACGTTCATATGGAAGGACAAGGCCCCCTCGATTTCAAGTAAATACTAATTCTTACGTTCAGCCACTCCATTTTGAGACGGAGTGTCCGCACAAGACGATTGATGGATAATACCCTTTTCACTAAGGTAAGAACTAAGGAGACGTGAAATATAATCACCCCTATTATCAGTACGCAACACTTTGATAGAAACGTTAAATTGATTACGAATTTCAGCATTAAAGGCACAAAAATGTGAAAAAAACTCAGAACGATTTTTCATTAAATATACCCAAGTAAGACGGGAAAAGTCATCAACAAAAGAAACAGAATAACTAAACCCTATTTTGGACACAACAGGACTCGGACCCCAAACATCTAAATGAACTAACTCAAACGAAGCAGTAGCTCGTTTATTGACTCGAGGACTCGAACTCAAACGATGAAACTTTGCAAACTCACAAGACTCACAATTTAAAGATGACATCTTATTAAAAGCAGGAAACAACTTCTTCAAGACAGACAACGACGGGTGACCCAACCGACAATGAACCTCGAACGCAGATGCAGTGCTTGCACAGGCTACAGCTTGGACTGGTTGTTGATCCAAGATGTAAAGACCTCCAGCTTCATGCCCCCTACCAATAGTCTTTTTCGTCAAATGATCCTGAAACAAGCAATAACTAGGAAAAAATGAAATAAAACAATTTAAGTCACGGCACATGTAAGAACCCGACTCTAAGACAGTCCTAAACTCAGTTCTTACTCAGCATTCATGAATTTAAACAATTCAAACCGAACTAAAAAATAGTTAATTGAACTCAAACATTTAATAAGAAAGTGGCAATCTGAAACCATGAATAAAACCAATACAATTTAAAGCCTCTGGCCAGAGTTTATTAAAACAGTTCTAAAACAAATTCCAAAACTAGCTAATCATGCTGAATAAATAAAATAATTGAAGGAAGACTATGCAACGTACTCTCATGATCCATCAGCTTCTCCTCTAGCCGTCCCGGCGCTGTCCCAAGTTACCTGGTGAAAAAACCACAGAAATAAAGGTGAATACAAAGGCACTCAGTAAGAATCCCCAGCCGAGGTACAGTACGCAAGTCACATCATCTAGCATTCTAGCATACAAGCAAGCCAAACAATCATACTGGCATTCTCACAACAAGTCCAATCAACAGTATGCTCAAAACTCGAGAGTCTCTAACTCTCGGCTAAAGGATCCACTGCAGATCTCAGAATGAGTTATCAACATAACTCTATAATCTCGAGAGTCTTTAACTCTCAGCTAAGGTGATCAACTCTCTATTCTGATCCTGAACACTCTGGAGAGTACCCAAGTCTCTGGCTCTAAATGGAACGGAAAGGTGTACTGATACACTAACCCGAGGGAGCTCTCCTCCCGGCCTCAATGCACATACGCGCACACCGCATGTTGCTAAATGTAGGCCTACATAAACTATGCCAGTCCAGGTACGCATGCCTAAGACTCAGAACGATGTCCACTGATCCACAGCAGGCGGGAGGCCCTTAGCACCATACTGTGGCAGCCTGATCACACCAACGCCTGAAGCTAAAGGTCATCCCAAGGTAGGCTGTGACCAAGGAAAGGACCCCGTTCTAGTAGGCCATAGACTAGGTTTATGCCGTGGTGGTAGCTACTCCACTTTCGGCTGCCAGGGGTGAGGAATCTGTCCTCACAAACCCGACCGGTGGGGACACATACGTTGGTCCACTCTCAGCCTCTAGATGATGACAACCTAATAGGATCTAGCTAAGAAGAATGCACCCTAGAGCTAGCAGAGTTCATCAACCACATTGCACAATAAACATTTAGAATACAAATAGTCATAAATACATAACAGCCACTACAAACAGAATAGTGTAATCCAGGGTACATCATTCTACATGCCAGGTCCTATCAGACAAGTCACAGCAATCCTATCCACTAGCATATGCTCATACAACAATAAACCTGCAAGAACCTATCTACTTACATGCTCGGGAAACAGCAACATGCAATCAAGAACCTATCTACTAACATGCTCGAGAAATAGTAACACACAATCAAGAACCTATCCACTAACATGTTTAGTAAAACAGTAACAGACAACCAAGATGCAATCAGTGGCAAGTGTAGGGTCCACACAACCCCGACAAGGAATCTTTACCTGAATAAACAGAACAGAAAAATAATAGCTATGCTCCTTAAGCTGCAAAAAGTGGTCCCGACCCAAAAAGTGGTCCTAAACCTAGTCCTTACTCAGCATGCATGGAATTAAAATCAGTTAAAGTAAAGTCATACAAAACATGTCATTGCATAATTCAAAACATTTCATTAAAATATATAATGTACTGGCCAGAATTTAAAACCAACATTCTAAAACAGTTTCAAAACATAAAGTATAGAGTTTCCTATGGACTCCATGTCCAACTACATGCTGAATCAAACCGGCAGCTCCCATGATCATGCAGCTTCTCCTCTAGCCGTCCTGGTGCTGTCCCAAGTTACCTGGTGGAAAACTACAGAAAAATAAGGGTGAGTACAAAGGCACTTAGTAAGAATCCCCAACTGGGGTACAGTACGAAACAACGCATCATCTAGCAAATCAAGTACACAAGCAAACCGTTACTAGCACAGAACCCTGGAACACAAAGTCCAACAACACCTAGGTCTTCAGAAGTCTCTACTTCCGGCCAAGTGGTCAGCTCAATAACTGACCCTGAACAGGTTAACACTCGAGGGACTCTGCCCTCGACATAAGGGACCGTTTCCACACAGTTGGTCCACAAATACTCTCGAGGGACACTACCCTCAGCCTAAGGAACTGTTCCCAAACAGTTGGTCTCGGGACCGTTCCCACACAGTTGGTCCCGACCAGCCCTCCAAGCTGGTCCTGGGATATCCGGGTGAGTCCCTAGAGTCTAGCTCTAGACTCGAGAAAGAAGTGGTGTACTCACGAACAGTAGCTGAGGGAGCTCTTTGCCCGGTGACTAAAGTGTGTGTACGCACACCGCATGCTCCTGCAAACTGCGTAAATGTGGGGGCCTAGGGACATACTACGCCAGTCCAGGTACGCATGCCTAATGACTCGGAAATGCTGTCACTGATCTGCAGTAGTGCGAGACCCTCGGCGCTCGACTGTAGCAGCCTGAAATACCACCGACGCCTGAAGCTAAGAACCGACCAAGGCAGGCT
>JBBMKA010006059.1:0-10724 GCA_037833695.1 Sechiopsis laciniata | reverse complement strand
GCTACTCCCAAGACAACCCCACAACAAAATAAACCCAGCTCATTTCAAATTAATAGATGATGATGAGAGGTTTCAATCATTTCCTTGGGGTAGAGAGTGCTTTAACATCACTTTAGAATATTTTAGGAAATGCACGAAAAAGAATGCCTCATGTATCTCACTTCAAGGATTTCCCCTGGTGCTCATATTTTTGGGCATTTGAAGTAATCCCATTGTTGGCTGAAATGGGCTCGGACGGAGAATTGAAACCGGAGGGCCAAGAATGTTGAGATGGTCGGTACATTGTAAGGAAGATTGGGAGATATTTAAGGAAAGAATTTTTTAGTCTTCGAAGGTAAGCCAAATCTGTTGCTTTTTTTATTGAATACAATAAGTATAACTGATTGATAATTAATTTCAAAACTTTTTTTAATAGTTCTTAGTAAAACCATTGATACCAACGGAAGAAGAACTTCAAATAGAGACTCTAAAATATCTCATTGAAGAAGCAGATAAAGAAACAAACCGGTAGAAAAGATCTCCTAGGCTTGCGATCTCAGGCTACTGGTTCGGTGGCTGTGCGCGTAGGCTACTTGGCAACAAGGGGCTGCTCTCAGATAGGAAAGGAACGACGATGAAAGCTCAAAACGGTGATGGCAATGGCTGGTCGGCAAGAATAAGGAGAAAGAGAGGAGATCGCAAAAGCTAGGGCAAGGAGAGGGAGAAGAAGAAGAGATCGCAAGGAGAAAATACGATCTAGGGCTTTCTTTTTACGTTTTGGCCTCTAGACAGACGATTCGTAAACGTAACCCTTCTCTTTTTAATCAACAAAATAATCTCAACCTGCCACGTGTTCCTGGCAACCAGCCTTCGAGTCCTAGCGAAGACACATTTTTGTCCTTTTTCTCTTCTTTTAAACAACACCTCCAAACTCTAGAAGATAACATAAACTGCCCTAAAACCCTAGATAATTACAAACTACCACTGAAGGAAAAATTACCAAAATGCCTCTAAAAGCTCAAACTGCCCTAATGGCCCAACCGAACAACCGAATCAACAAACGAACATACCTGGAGAAGCAGAATGAAAAACTGGGCCATTACACTACCATATCACCACACCAGCTCTCACAAGTCCCCTCGTCGCAGCCGCACTCACGTCCTCGCCTTTCACCGATCGCATCGCCTACACGATCGCTTAGCTCCGCACAGTTTCACAGAGTCCAGCTGCATAGCATCGCTATCCAGCGCACAAGCTTTCACCCAGCCACACACAGCGTTTCACCCTGCCAAGGTTTACCGCATGTCTCGCCCGCGTCGCCAGCCGTGAGCCTTCACCGAGGCCTAGTTGTCGAGCTCTTTGTGTTTGGTTTTGGGTAATCCCTTATTTCGAGGCTTGTGTGTTTGGTCGATGAGGTTGTTTAGCCATTAGATATTCATTGTTTGATTGTACTTTTATTGTCTAGGTTGTTGATTGTGTTGGTTCTACAGCTCAAGGAGCAAGCCCCATTACTTGTCTATTCTGCTTATTCAGGTAAGGATTTCCTTACCGGAGTTGTGTGGACCCTGCGCTTTCCCCTGATATTTTTCTGGTTGCGTGTTACTGTTTTCTGAGCATGTTAGTGGATAGGTGATTGAACGTTATTTCTGTTGCTGGACTTGATAGTGGATAGGCTTGTTTGATTATTGCCTTTTGATATACTTGTTAGTGGATAGGTTCTTGCAGGTTATCTGATGTATAAACTTGTTAATGGATAGGATTGTATGGCTTGTCTGATAGGACTTGGCATGTAGAATGTTCGCACCTTTCAGTATATAGTGACTGTATGCTATTGACTGTGGTATTCTGTATGATATTGTGCAGTGTTATCAATGTTGAACTCTGCTAGTTCTAGGGTGCTTCCTCTTAGCTAGATCCTATTAGGTTGTCATCATCCAGTGGTTGAGAGTAGACCAACGTACGTGTCCCCACCGGTCGGGCTATGAGGATAGATTCCTTACCCTTACGAGCTGGAAGTTGAGTAGCTACCACTCCGGCATAAGCCTAGTTTGTAGCTTGCTAGAGCGGGGTCCTTTCCTTGGTGCAAGCTTACCTTGGGACAACCTTTAGCTTCAGGCGTTGGTGTGATTCAGGCTACCTTAGTATGGTGCCAAGGGCCTCTCGCCTACTGTAGATCAGTGCTCACCTTTCTGAGTCTTAGGCATGCGCACCTGGACCGGCATAGTTTGTGTAGGTCTACATTTATCTAGTTTGTAGGAGCATGTGGTGTGCACGTATGTGCATTAGATGCCGAGAGGAGAGCTCCCTCGGGCTAGTGTATCAGTACACCATTTTCGTGTCTTCTAGAGCCAGATACTTGGGTACTCTCTCAAGTGTCCAAGATCAGCATAGTGAGTTGATCCCCTCAGTCGAGAGTTAGAGACTCTCGAGATTTTTTGGGGTTACATTGGTAACCCATTTGGAGATCCATAGTGGATCTTTAGCCGAGAGTTAGAGACTTTTGATGGTTTGAGCATGCTGTGATTGTACTTATGTTGTTACTGCCTCGTGATGGTTGGATTGCTTGTATGCTAGGATGCTAGATGATGTGACTTACGTACTGTACCCCGGTTGGGGATTCTTACTGAGTGCCTTTGTACTCACCCTTATTTTCTATGGTTTTCCACTAGGTAACTTGGGACAGCACCGGGGCAGCTAGGGGAGGAGCTGTTTGATCATGGGTGTCCGCTGTTTGATTTTATATGTTGTCTTTAATCAGCATGCAAGATAGTTTTGATTATAAAGGATTTCATGTTTTAAAGTTGCTTTGAATAACTCTAGCTAGAGGCTCAACTATGTTTTATTTTATGAACTATTCTGAATGAATAAACAGGCATATGTTTTATTGGTTGTTTTAAAGTTTAATTTTAAACGTATTGAACCATGCAGTTGGTATCAAAGCTCAGAGTCATAGATTCTATAGAGTGACCTACTAAGTTAGGTCGTTGTCCCCATGATCATCAACACTCCAACAGCCGTCAGGTATGTCATAAGTTAATTGCTTTAAAGGTTTTGTTTACAGTACTTACACCTAGCATACTTGTCTAATTTAATTGTTGGCAGTGTTGGCTCGAGCATAGACTGACTCAGTGTTTTTGGGGTGTAGATCGTGAGAGATGCCGATTACACTTAGTGGAGCTAGGACATCAGCTGTAGCCAATAGAGGTGGTGGCACCGAGCCAGATGTGGAAGAGACCACGTCTAGAGCTGCTCTGACCGTTAGGCCACCTTTGGCCTCGACTGGTGTCTTGTCGAGAGTAGGAGTAGATTCTGTTCTGTCTCAGAGTGCCACTCCTGGAGCAAAGTTTACCGCTGCCATGAGAGAGATGGTTTCAGGCATGTTTGCTGAACAGAGAGCAGAGACTCAGGCCCTTTTGGCAGCTCAGTAGAGCAGAAAGTGCCCCCAGCCCAGCCAGCTCAGCCAGAGCCTGTTGTTGAGCCAGAGGTTCCTGATGTTGCCGCCGAGGGTGGCCAGTGGCTCAAGGATTTTGTAAAGTTGAAGCCTCGGGAGTTTGCTGCATCTGAGGACCACCCGCTGGAGGCAGCATTGTGGTTAGCCCATCTAGAGTACATTTTCCAAGTTATGTATTGCCCAGATGTGCAGAGGTCGAGGTGTTCAGCACACGTGTTGGCTGGTACGGCCATTTGGTGGTGGCATTCCACTGTCAGGTCCAGGCCTGAAGGGTCTCCACCAGTCACTTGGGAGTTCTTTAGTACCGAGTTCAAAGCCCAGTATATCAATGAGAAAGCCCAACAAGAGATGATTAAGGCTTTTGCAAACCTAAAGCAGGGAGATGACAGTATTACTAGGTACGATAAGAGATTCTCAGAGCACAGTTACTTTGCTCCAAAACTTATTACTACTAAGGAGTTGAAAATTAAGAAGTTCATCTAGGGACTCAGGATGGAGGTTACCTAAGACGTAAGGGCACTCGCTCTAGAGACGTACACCAGGACAGTGGCTTTGGCCAAGATCTATAACAGAAAGTACCCTTTAGCGAAAGCCCCGACTGCAGCAGTACAGAATGTGGCATCCAGTTCAGGGCAGAAGAGAAAGTTTGAGCCCTCTAGGACTTCTGGTCAGGAAGGTTAGCAGTGCCGTCAGGGCCGTTTCCAGGGCAGAGAAAGTTTGAGCCCTCTAGGACTTCTGGTCAGCAAGGTGCAGTTAGACAGCCACCCCAGTGCTGGACCTATGACAGATCTCACATGGCTTGTATGAAGCTTCTCCTAGAGCTTGTTACAAGTGTGGAAAGGAGGGGCACATAGCCAGAGTGTGCCCGCAGGTTGGAACTGATGTTAGACCGACTCAGCAGTAGGGCCGTGTGTATGCTACGACCCATTTATTTATGTACTATTTGATTTGGGCTCGACCCATTTGTTTATCTCTGCACTGTTTGTTAGTTAAGCTTGCTTGGAACTTGAACCCTTAGGGTACGAGTTGTGTGTTGCAACTCCTTCGGGAGTTAGTATGCTTGCTAGTGAGAAGGTTAGAGACGGTTGGATCCTGATATCTAGAGAGTTGTTAGCAGCCACCCTCATATTTCTGCCTATGAGGGGCTTTGATGTTATTCTTGGTATAGAGTGGTTAGCCGAGAACCACGCGTTGATTGATTGCCGCCAGAAAGAAGTCATGTTCAGGTCGCCCAAGAAGTAGAGTTTCAAGTTTTGCGGTGTCTAGTGTAGAGTATGTCCGTCGTTGATTTCTATGTTGAAAGCTCGCCGTTTGTTAGCTCGAGGAGCTTGGGGTTATTTGGCAAAGCTATCTGGGGAAAGCTGCCCTTCGTTGGCTATTGATCGAGTACCAGTAGTTCAAGAGTTTGTAGATGTGTTTCCTGAGGAGTTACTGGGTTTACCCCCTCAGAGAGAGGTTGACTTGACTATTGAGCTCGAGCTAGGGACTTTCCCTATCTCGAAGGCGTCGTACCGTATGGCACCAACAGAATTGAAAGAGCTAAAGGTGCATTTACAGGAGATGTTAGACAGAGGGTTCATCTGCCCTAGTATGTCCCCGTGGGGGGCACCTATTTTGTTTGTAAAAAAGAAGGATGGTTCGATGCACCTTTGCATAGACTACATGGAGCTAAACAAAGTTACAGATCAGCTTCAGGGAACTTCTGTGTTCTCCAAGATAGATTTGAGGTCTGGTTATCATTAGTTGAGGATCAGGGATGCAGTCATTCCCAAGATGGCGTTCAGGTCGAGGTATGATCATTACGAGTTTATGGTTATGACCTTTGGGCTGACCAATGCTCCAGCAGCATTTATGGACATGATGGATAGGGTGTTCAAGGAATTCTTGGACAGCTTCTTCATCGTGTTCATAGACGACATCTTGATATATTTTAAAACCAAAGAGGATCATGCCATGCACCTGAGGCAAGTGCTGACAGCATTAAGAGAAAATCAGTTGTACGCTAAGTTCTCCAAGTGTGATTTCTGGTTAGAGCAAATGGCCTTCCTGGTTCATATTGTTTCTAGTAAAGGTATTACAGTGGACCCCACTAAGATTTATTCAGTGAGTTCATGGGCTAGACCGACCACGATCGTAGAGATTCATAGCTTTCTAGGTTTGGCAGGCTACTACCGGAGATTCATCAATGACTTTTCCGTTAAAGTAGCACCCCTTAGTTGGTTAACGAGGAAAGGTGTTGAGTTTGTTTGGTATGCTAGTTGTGAAGAGAGTTTGCTTTGTTAAAGCACAGTTTGACGTCCGCCCCAGTGTTGTCCGTTCTAGAGGGAACAGGTAGTTTTGTAGTGTACAGTGATGCTTCTAAGTTTTATTTGGATTTTGTTCTAATGCAGCATGGTAAGGTGATTGCCTATGCTTCTCGACAGCTGAAGCCTTATGAGAAAAGCTACCCGACTCATGACATGGAGTTAGCAGCAGTTGTGTTTTCTTTGAAAATCTGGAGGCATTACTTGTACGGTGAGAGGATTCAGATGTTTACATACCACTAGAGCCGTAAGTACTTCTTCACTCAGGAGGAGTTGAACATGAGACAGAGAAGATGGCTTGAGTTGGTAAAGGACTATGACTGTGAGATCTTGTATCATCCGGGTAAGGCCAATGTTGTGGCTAATGCCTTGAGTAGAAAAACGTCGGATTCTGCAGCCTTGTTGAGTTCCTAGCTTCCATTGGGGAAAGAGTTCGAGCGAGCTGGTATAGTAGTGTTGTTGGGAGAGGTTACCGCCAGGGTAGCTAGTTGACTGTCCAGCCTTCGATCAGACAGAGGATCATTAATGGCCAGCTGAGTGATCCCGAGTTGAGCAGATTGGCTACCAGGGTTCAAGTAGACGATGATTTTGATTTTATGGTAGCACTAGATGGTGGTTTGAGATTTAGAGGACGCCTTTGTGTGCGAGCGAATGCTGGATTGCGAGCTGAGTTGCTCACTGAGGCTCATAGTTCCTCGTTCACTTGGCACTTAAGAAGTACCAAGATGTATCAAGATCTTAAGCAGACCTTCTGGTAGAGCAATATGAAGAGAGACATTGCAGAGTTTGTTAGCCGGTGTCTCACTTGTCAACACGTGAAGGCTCCTAGACAAAAACTCGCAGGTTTGTTGCAGCCAATGAGCGTGCCTCAATGGAAGTGGGAGGAGATCTCCATGGATTACATTTCTGGGTTTCCAAGGACACCAAGAAGGATTACTCAGATCTGGGTGGTTGTTGACCGTTTGACCAAGTGTGCGTACTTCATTCCCAGCAGGATCACTTATACCGTGGAACAGTGGGCACAGTTATTTTTAGAGTAGATCGTTCGGTACCATAGGGTGCCAGCAAAGATTGTGTCTGATCGAGATTTTTACTTTACTTCTCGCTTCTGGAGGGTACTCCAAAAAGGTTTGGGTACTGAATATAGTTTAAGTACTGCGTTTCACCCTCAGATAGATGGGCAGACAGAAAGGGTGAATCAGATTCTTAAGGTCATGTTGCGAGCCTGTGTGTTAGATTTTCCGGGCAGTGGGACTAGTATCTGTATTTGATGGAGTTTGCCTACAATAACAGTTACCAAGCGACGATTCAGATGGCCCCGTTTGAGGTCTTGTATGGTAAGCGTTGCAGATCTCTAGTGTTCTGGGAAGAAGTTGGTGACAGACAGGTTTTGGGTTTCGAGTTGTTACAGCTGACTAACGACACAGTTTAGAAGATCAGGGCTCGTATGTTGATAATGCAGAGTAGGCAGAAAAGTTATACTGATGTTCGGCGTCGAGACTTAGAATTTGAAGTTGGTCAGCATGTATTTTTTAAAGTGGCACCGATGAGTGGAGTTTTGAGGTTTGGTAAGCGTGGAAAGTTGAGCCCCAGGTTTGTAGGACCCTTTGAGATCCTTGAGTGGATTGGTTGAGTGGCTTATCGTTTGGCTTTGCCCCTGTCGTTGGCAGCAGTGCATAACGTTTTTCACGTTTCTATGTTGAGGCAGTATGTGGCAGACCCTTCACATGTGCCGACTTTGAGCCGTTAGAGCTGAACGAGGATTTGAGCTTCGAGGAGAAGCCAGTGTAGATTTTAGCTTGGGAGTGCAAGACCTTACGTAACCGGGAGATCAGTTTGGTTAAAGTTCAGCGGCGTTGTCAAAGGCAGAAGAAGCAACTTGGGAGTTGGAAGATGAGATGAGGACGCATTACCCAGAGTTGTTTCAATCTTAGGGACTTTCGGGAACGAAAGCCATAAAACGAGGGAGTATTGTAACGCCCCAGGTTTTCATCTCGGTTCCCCAGGTATGTTTTTAGTTTGTTTCGGTTGTTCTGGTTAGCCGTTAGGGTAGTTCTAGCCTCTAGGGGTATTTTAGTCATTTTACCCCTAGGGTTAGTTTGGTAAGGATTGCCTAGATTTAATATTCAAGCATGTGGCCCGAGTTATCGTCTTCCAAGGTCGTTCTTACTTTTGACCGAGACCAGGGCTATTTTTGTGATTTACAAGACTTCTAGGTTAATGTTGCATTTTGGGAAGCTTGGAGGTTGTTTTGGTTAAAAGAAGATTAAAAGAGAAAAAGGAGAAAATTGGTTTAAGTTTTGCCTTCGCCAGGGCTCGAAGGTAGGTTGGATCTGGAATTGCTTGACACGTGGCAAGGAGGCTTCTTTTTCCTATTTAAGAACGATTTCTCCTCATTTGTTTCTTTTCTTCTTCTTCCCCGTTTTTTTCGAAAACCACCTTCACTAAGCCTTAGCCGAGAGAGAGGTCACCCTTCGCCGATCCTTACCGTAGCACCAAGCTGCACAGATCGCCGCACCGGCGATCGCAAGTCCCCTCGTCGCAGATCGCACGCCCGCGATCCAACGTCACAGCAGCACGCACGTCCTCGCCTTTCGTCGATCACATCACCCACGTGATCGCTGCCTAGCGTTCGCCTAGCTCTGCATAGTTTCACGGAGTCCAGCTGCACAGCTTCGCTGTCTAGCGCGTAAGCCTTTGCCCAGTCGCATGCAGTGTTTCACCCTGCCGAGGTTTACCGCACGTCTCGCCCACGTCGCCAGCCGTTAGCCTTTACACAGGCCTAGCTACCGAGCCCCTTGTGTTCGGTTTTGGGTAATCCCTTGTTTCGAGCTTGGTGTGTTTGGTCGACGAGGTTGTTTAGCCGTTAGATATTAATTGTTTGATTGTACTTTTATTGTCTAGGTTGTTGATTGTGTTGGTTCTGCAGCTCAAGGAGCACGTCCCTTTACTTGTCTGTTATGTTTATTCAGGTAAGGATTTCCTTGCCGGGGTTGTGTGGACCCTGCGCTTGCCACTGATAGTTTTCTGGTTGTGTGTTACTGTTTTCTGAGCATGTTAGTGGATAGGTGATTGAACGTTATTTCTGTTGCTGGACTTGATAGTGGATAGGCTTGTTTGATTATTGCCTGTTGATATACTTGTTAGTGGATAGGTTCTTGTAGGTTATCTAATGTATAAACTTGTTGGTGGATAGGATTATATGGCTTGTCTGATAGGACCTGGCATGTAAAATGTTTGCACCTTTCTGTTTACAGTGACTGTATGCTATTAACTGTGGTATTCTGTATGATATTGTGCAATGTTATCAATGTTGAACTCTGCTAGTTCTAGGGTGCTTCGTCTTTGCTAGATCCGATTAGGTTGTCATCATCTAGAGGTTGAGAGTGGACCAACGTACGTGTCCCCACCAGTCAGGTTGTGAGGACAGATTCTTTACCCCTGGCAGCCGGGAGTAGAGTAGCTACCACTGCGGCATAAGCCTAGTTTGTTGCTTGCTAGAGCGGGGTCCTTTTCTTGGTGCAAGCCTACCTTGGGACGACCTTTAGCTTCAGGCGTTGGTGTGATTTAGGCTGCCACGGTATGGTACCAAGGGCCTCCCGCCTGCTGTGGATCAGTGCTCACCTTTCCGAGTCTTAGGCATGCGCACCTGGACCGGCATAGTTTATGTAGGCCTACATTTATCCAGTTTGCAGGAGCATGCGGTGTGTGCGTATGTGCATTAGATGCCAAGAGGAGAGCTCCCTCGGGCTAGTGTATCAGTACACCATTTCCGTATCGTCTAGAGCCAGACACTTAGGTACTGTAACGGTCCAGTTTTCAATTCCGGTTTTCTAGGTATGTTTGGTTACTTTTTCTATTATTCGGTTGGGCCGTTAGGGCAGCTTGGACCTCTAGGGGCATTTTGGTAATTTTTCGTTCAAGGGTAGTCTCGTAATTTGCCAGAGTTTTGGGGTTGTTTTTTTTTTACTGAGTTGGGTTTTCCTTCAGTTTTAGGTTTCCAGAGCTAGCTTTGTCTTTTTTGGGAGGTTTGGAGCTTCGGTTGTTTATTTGAGAAAATTAGAAGAAAAAGATGTTATCACCAGGGCTCAAAGCCGAAACCTGGGAGGACACGTGTCGCGACTAGGTTCCTCCCTTCCTTTTACCAAGACCTAGGGTTAAGAGCCGCAATCTCTCTTTCTTTTCTCATTGTATTTTTCCTTTCTTTTTCTCTCTTTGCCGAGCAACCCTCCCAAACTCTCTTCACAATTTCCATTCACTTCATCTTCCTCCCTTCCTCCTAGCCTAGACACCCCACCGCCCATGCCCTAGCCGATCTCCCAGCCCGCCATTAGTCCTCTGCACGCCTCTTCCACCGAGCAGCAACGCCAGATCGCACGTCGCCCCAACTGCCAGCCTTGCCGAGCCGCAGCAGCAGCGCCTCGCCCAGCTCGCCTGATCGTCTTCGCTCATAGCTCGATCGCGTGCACCAGCAGTTCGATCGCTCAGCTAGCCCTGCCCGCACGCCCAGCTCGCTAGGTTGCGATCGCTCATACGCACGCCTTCGTTCAGCAGCTTCGTGCGCCATCGCCATAGCCTCAACGCGTCCCGCCCCAGCGCCGTCCTTCGTCCCTCGCACATGCACCAGCAGCCTTCGCTCGCGCGTAGTCGCTCCAGCGCTCGCATGCCCTACCAGCACCCTCAGCTCGCCAGATTGCACGCCCCTTCGCTCGCCCCTTCGATCGCGCGCTCAGCCAAGCCTTCGCTCGCGCACATTCGCTAGCAGCCTCCCCGTACGCTCTACCGAGCCTTGCTTTGCAACCTTGTCCGAGTGCTGCCGCACGCTAGCTGCCGAGCCTTGGTCCTCGATTTGGGTAATTTCTTTTCCCGAGCCTTGTGCGTGTTGGTTGCCTGTTTCCGTGTAGCCGCTAGATATTAATTAGTTATTTGTATTTTATCTGCTAGGTTGTTGGTCTGCAGCTCAAGGAGCACTATTTTCTGCTTGTGTGTTT
>JBBMKA010006058.1:0-10726 GCA_037833695.1 Sechiopsis laciniata | reverse complement strand
GACTGTTGGATGCTCTGAATTCTCTTTGACTTGATGCTTCGAAGTTTCTGAGTCTTCAGTCTGTAGTTCTCAAACCATGGTCCAGGTCCAGGTCCAGATCTCCATCCTCTACAAATGAGGGGAAGCTCTCTATTTATAGAGTTCCCATAAGCTTGTGGATTTTGGCTTCATAGGCTTTTAGGCCTAAACATTAGTCTTGGGGCTTATAGATCTTTAGGCTTGATCATTGGGTTGGAGCCTCATGCGTCTTTGGATCTCATCGTTGGACTTGGGCTTTGTGAATCTTTAGGCCTAATACATGGACTTATGCTTCTTAATATGACTTAAATTCCAAACGAACTAACTTTTAATCCAATTAATTTTGAGAAAAATTATGGATTTGTAATCATGCCAATATTTAATTAGATATAGTTGTAAATGATGGATTTGTAATCGCCGCCGCCGGAGTGTGGTAAGGTTATCTCTCTCTCTTTATCTCTCTCTTATTTGAGTTTAGGTTGAAAAGGGTTTCTAAATGAAGAAGAAGATAGGTGTTTGGCTTAGGTGTAAATTCATTTCAAATGAGGATTAGCGGTTGTATGGTAGCATGTTTAAGTTTATTTAAATGAAGGTTAGAGGCTGTTTGGTTTGAGTTTTAAACTCATCTAAATGGTGGTTTAAGCTGGTTTGGTTATTGGGTTTGAGGTATTTAAATGTAGAATAAAGACTGTTTAGCTGCTGGTTTATGAGTATTCAAGTTATGAATAAGTAGTGTTTGGTTATGAGTTTAGGGAGTGCTTGGCTTAAATGTTGTTTGGTTTTGAGATTTATAGTGTTTGTTTTGGGTTGAATGGCAAGTATTGACCCTTGACTTTTTTTTGACCAGTTTTGACCCAAGTTATTTCTCGTTCTTCGAACCGAGTTTGTTAGGCACACGGGATAGCTAAGACAAGTTTTTTTTGAGATTTTTTGAGGTTAGGTAATTTCAATGTTCTGAGTCCATTTGTGATAGTTTAAGGTGCTAGTTTTGATCGGTTTGTTCTATTCAGGCTTGGAGCTGTGGTTTGACTGTCAGGAGGTTGCAGTGAATTCTTCTTTTCATTTAGTGGATTCAGCCGAGGTAAGGGACCCTTTATCCCCTTCTCGAGGCCTGTGGTTAATACATGTGTTGGATTGTTTGTATTGATTTACTTGCCATGATTGTAGCATGATTATTGTGATTGTATGTATCTACTGATTGTATTGAGAGCATGCAACATGTCTATTTGCCATTGATGATTTATTTCGGTGCATATTGTTTGACATTGAATGATGGATCACATGCCCACTATTGTGAGCTTGCCTGTGATTGATATTGCATGTTTGATCGCATGTCCCTTTGTTGTGGACTTGCCTGTGTTTGACACATTTTGATGCCTCGATTAGGCCTGATCGAGTCACTGGATGGATAGAGATGTTAGTAGACGAGTGTGGACGATGTATTCTAGGCTCACACTGTAACTTGGGACGACACTCTTGAGTTAGGACTTCCGTGGATGGTCGGTCGACTAGGCTCACGGCCTTAACAACCGTCTACTAGTAGCCTAGAAAACCCTTCAGGTATGTGGTTTGAGCTAAGATGCCCTTGGTAAGTCGTATCGGATCCACTTTTTACCACGAAGAAGGGGCCTGTTAGAGAATAAGTAGCTCTGCTCTCCAGATCCCTCGGCCTGGAGTCAGTTTCTAGATTGCCCTAGAGTCAGAGGACTCCTGTGGGGCTGTTGGTCTTTAGGTTTCGAACTCTAGACTGCTCTGCGTGGTGCAGGTTAAGGACGAGTTCCTGATCTGTCACCTAGGAGCTCGGGTTCTGATAACCCTTCGATTGTGCTATTGATCATGCTTGTTTGTTGATACTTGTGATTTGGTACATGTCTTTATCCCGAGTTGGGGAATCCTTACTGAGTTGCAAAACTCACCATTTCCACTGTAGATTGCCATAGGTACTACAGAACTGTATCGAGATGGGTGATCGGACCAGCTGCATGTGACGCGCTGCATTTATTTTGAGTCATGTTTAGTCTTTCCTTCGGCATGAACTATTTTAGGGGCATGATGGACCTTATTTACTACTATTTAGTGTTTTCTGTTTTGAACTCATGTGTACCCTTTATTACTTGATTTTTGGTGGTTTCGAACTCCTAATTTCTTTTATGCATTGAGACTTTTTGGATTTCACTATCAATTTCTTTATGCATGCCCTGGTTTCAATATTTTCATGCATGTTGAGTTAAGGACTTAGATTTAGATTCTAGTTGGGTTGAGTCCTTACAATCAACAATGAAACCAACATATCAATAACTCTTTTAACAATAGTGTTTACTTTTTATCATTTGAGAAAAGTTAAAGTTTAGTCAAAACAAAGAATATTTACACTTAATCATATAATGGATTTGAGATTGAATTCATACAATCAACCTGTTATTTTACTACCATACATACTTGCCTATTATCTCAAATGGACGCTTCATTAACAAATAGATGATTAAATATATAATATGCTTGTCTTTACTAACGAAAATGAAATTTTATTAGGTTTTATCACACCGCTGAGGTTGAACTTAAAATTTTCAAATTAAAATGAACTAAACTCTAATTTTTCAAACCATATAGATTTAACTTATATTTTGAAAATTAAATGGAGTAAACTCTAAATTTTTTAAATTATAGAATTAAATTCTATTTGTATTTTTCTAAACGATTAAATTTACAATTAGACTAAAATTGAAATTATGAATATGACAAAGAGGTTATGAATTTTAAACTAGACCGCCATGGATTTTATGTAGCTACCAAAATCATCAAGAGTAGGCGCCGAATGTGCATAGTGAAAAAGCTTAATGGTGATTGAGGCACATTCATGAATTTTCAACCAGAAGTCTTAAATTAAAAAAAAAAAAAAAAAAAATCAAACTCTTCTTTAATTTCTTTTTCTTTATTGATTTTTTCCATAAAAGGTTCTATTAGTCTACAAAATTTAATAAATCATAAATGTAAATGCTAAATAAGAAAATCATTTTGGTCCCTCAACTATCATCAAAGTTCCATTTTGGTCCCTAGACTTTCAAAAGTCCAAATTTAGTTCCTCAACTATCATAAAAGTTCAATTTGGGTCCCTAGACTTTCAAAAATCCAAAATTGGTCTCTCAATTTTGTAGAAAGCTTAAAAATAGTCTCCCATTTCAAAATTTTCTAACGTCCGTTTGTTAACTGATGATGTGTCAAAAAGAAACAATAAAAAAAAAATGATAAATGAATTTTATCTGAATAGATCAAATTAAAAAAAAAAAAAAAAAATCATGTAGCTTACTTCATCAACATCCAAACCCTCCTTTTCTTCAACCTTTTATTTGAACCATTCTACATCATTTGAGCAAAGTTAACCACTTCCAAACCACCATTAGAAGTTTTATTTTTCTGATTTAAAGTTTTTAGGGTCAAACTCACATTCAAAGCCTAAAATGCTCAAGTAAAATTACTTCTATTATTCATGGTTCTTCTTTGGACTTGTCTACAATTTGTATTGATAGGTTAGTGGAAAATTTTGCTTGCAACTTCGTTTTTTATGGAAGATTTGAGGAAAAATTCTAATAAAGACCATGAATTTTTCTTAAGCCCATCATTCAAACTTTTTTGATTTGTATAGGTTTTTATTTTTCCGTGGGGTTTAAATCTTGTCGAAGTTGGATATGTGTAGTGGCTCAAACAAACAACGAAGTTCCTTCCTCTAATTCCTCCATGAAAGCCAAATTTCAAAAGATTAACAATGTAGCTTTTTTTCTTAGCGCGCGATGGAGAGATAAACCAGTGGGTCTTTCCATTGTGCAAGTAATCCCACAATTTTGTAGTTTAATGATGAGGCTTGCTCACCTTCCGAGTTCAATTTTGGTTGAATTATTGGCCTCTGATAAGGTTGAAGGGTTCAAAAAAAAAAAAGTTGAAGAAAAGAAGGGTTTGGATGTTGATGAAGCTACATGATTTTTTAATTTTTTTTTTTTTAATTTGATCTATTCAGATAAAATCCATTTACCATTTTTTTATTGTTTCTTTTTTGACACATCATCAGTTAACAAACGGATGTTAGAAAATTTTGAAGTAGAGGACTATTTTTAAGCTTTCTACAAAGTTGAGGGACCAATTTTAGATTTTTGAAAGTTTAGGGACCAAAATTAAACTTTTATGATAGTTGAAGGACCAAATTTGGACTTTTGAAAGTCTAGGGACCAAAATGGAACTTTGATAATAGTTGATGGACCAAAATGCTATTTTAACGTAAGAAAAACTAACCAATTTATGAACTCATTATTATGAGGAACTTTTTTTTTTTTTTTTTTCGTTGAGTTTGAGATAATAGTTTCTATCTGTTCTCTATCTTTTGAAATTGAACATTTTTACTCTTGGACATTTCAACATCGCTGATTTTAGTTATTGCATGTCAGTTTACTTTTATACGTGAGGATTAAAAAAGTACCCTTATTACTATATTCTTCTTTTTTTTTTTTTTTTTTTTTTTTTTAAATAGCATTTTGGTTCCTTGACTTTGAGGTTTATTCCATTTTGATCCTTGAACTTTCAAATGTCCAATTTTAGTCCCTCGACTTTGCTGATTGTCCAATTTTGATCCTTTAACTTTCAAATGTCCAATTTTGGTCTCTCAACTCTTAAATGTTTTCAAATTTGGTCCTTAGACTATAAAAAAAAGTTAAAAAATGGTTCTTTAGTCAAATGAATTTTTTCTCACTCCTAAATTATTTTCTCTCTCTTCCATCTTTCATAATTTCTCTCTCTAGAAGTTTTACCACTATTCAATCCACCTCTCTTCCTTCCTTTTTTTTTTTTTTTTTTTTTTTTTTTCTTCTTCTTCTTCTTCTTTCATTCTCTTTCTTTTTCTTTTTGGAGACTATGAATTTTGAAAACAAAAAATGACAAATCAAAGTAGGAAAATGATCATTTAGAAAAATTATCGCATGTTAAACAATTTGATGAGATGGATTGAAGAGAGAATAAGGGAAAAAGAGAAGGAAAGAGGACTAGAGAAGTGGATTTAAGAGAGACAAAACTCTTAGAAGGAGAAATGATGAAAGATGGAAGAGAGAGAAAATAATTTAAGAGTGAAAAAAAATTCATTTGACTAAAGGACCATTTTTTAACTTTCTTTAAATTTCAGGGACTAAATTTAGACATTTAAAAGTTGAGGAATCAAAATTGGACAAACAACAAAGTCGAAAGATCAAAATTGGAAATTTGAAATTCCATGAACCAAAATGGAACAAACTCCAAAGTCAAGGGACTAAAATGGAATAATTTTTTTTAATAAAGGGATATTCTAAGTTCCATCTAGATGATTGAAGATTAGGACCCTATGAAAGTGACAAAGAAAAGTACTTAACACCCATCACGAAATCAACATTTCCATTAGATGAAACTGATATCCTTTAATACAAGTCCGACCTTTGTTGACTAATTCATTCCAAGAGCATAACAACGCAAACCATGAAACAAAAAAACACGATAAACATAAATAAACCAACACACCTTAACCACTTCCATCCATTGTCAAAACCTACCTCAATCAAACGATGAACTCCTCCGTTAAAGACTTTTTCCTATCCTTGTAAATGGAATGTGTCATTCTTTGTGTTCCCTTTGCTAGCCAATAGAGAAACTGATCGCTTCTTCTTTATAGCTACAAAAGAAACACCACAAAAAACCTAGCCTTTTCCTTCCCCCTCACCAGATCTAGACTCCCACCGATTCACAAACACCTCATTCATATCGGGCTCTCTGTAATGTTAAGTATTATGGCCCAAAAATAAATTTAGGCCCAAAGAAGATCAAAACCCAAAAGAAAACTCTAGAACCCACCCATTTATGCTAAATGGCCAAGGAAATTCTAGAACTTATTTTCTCAAGAATTATCTCCTCATACTTATCTAAAGTGAAGTTGTGGCAAAATCATAGCCACATGATTTACTTGGACACCAAGGAATAATGTGAACCATTAGATGATACTTGGAACCCAAGTTGATGAGTGAGGTTGTGAGATAAAAATAGAGAGTGTTCTCTTTGTAAGTAAATTTATTGTACTTTGTAAGAGAGAATATTGTAACTCCTATTTTTTTTATAATAAAGTTCTTCTATCCTTGCCTGTGGTTTTTACCCTAATTTGTTTAGGAGTTTTCCACGTAAAATCATTCTGTCGATCTTTCTCTTCTTCTTCATCATTATTATTGTTATTCTCAATCTCTTTTAGTTGCGACCCTGCTCTATTCAATTCAAACAATCATAACAAGTGGTATCAGAGCCTGGTTATTGGTGTAAATATCTACTTATCGTATGCTTTGTGGTTGCCACTGGAAGTGGATCCTCCACATTAGAAAATAAGTTAGATACTTTCCACTTTTGTTGACAAGTACGTGGATTATTTACGGTTTGTGGTAGAAGCAATGGCGGCAAGGTTCGAGATTGAGAAGTTCAACAGCATCAATTTCTCGTTGTGGAAGATGAAGATGAAGACTATCTTGAGAAAAGATAATTGTCTTGCAGCTATTAGTAAAAGGCCGGCGTACATCACATATATAACAAGTGGAATGAGATGGACAGGAATGCTATTGGAAATCTTCATCTAGCACTATCAGATGCAATTTTGTCAAGCATAGAGCAAAAGAAAACTGCATAGGAGATTTGAGAACATCTCACCAAGTTGTACGAGGCCATATCACTTCACAACAAGATTTTCCTTAAGAGAAAACTGTATACTCTTTGAATGTCAGAATCTGTAAGAACCCGACTCTAAAATAGTCCTAAACCCGGTTCTTACTTAGCCTGCATGAATTTAAAAACTCTTAAATTCAACAAGTAAGACAAAACAACTGAACTTAAACATTTGATAGGAAAATAGCAATCCAAAAACCCTTATTAAAAACCAAATCAATTTAAAGCCTCTGGCCAGAGTATAGTAAAACAGTTTTGAAACAATTCCCTAAGACAGTCTAAACATGCTGAAAACATAAAATAATCGAAAGAGACTATGCGGTGGTCTCCCATGATCAGTCATCTCCTCCTCTAGCCGCCTCGGTGCTGTCCCAAGTTACCTGGTGGAAAAACCATAGGAATAAGGTTGAGTACAAAGGCACTCAGTAAGAATCCCCAACCAGGGTACAGTACAAGTAGAACAACAACACAAAGACAGTCTCAACATAAGTACATTCACAGCATGCTCAAACCATCGAAAGTCTCTAACTCTCGGCTAAGGATCCACTGTGGATCTCCAAATGGGTTATCAATATAACCCCTAGAACTTCAAAAGTATCCAACTCTCGGCTAAGGTGATCAGCTCACTATGCTTATCCTGGACACTTGGGAGAATACCCAAGCGTCAGGCTCTAACTGAACGGAAAGGTGTACTGATACACTAGTCTGAGGGAGCTCTCATCTCGACATCTAATGCACATACGTGCACACCGCATGCTTATGCAAACTGGATAAATGTAGGCCTACATAATCTATGCCGGTCCACGTGCGCATGCCTATGACTCGAAAAGGTGAGCACTGATCCACAGCAGGCGGGAGGCCCTCGACACCATACTGTGGCAGCCTGAATCACACCTAATGCCTTAAGCTAAACGTCGTCCCAAGGCAGGCTTGCACCAAGGAAAGGACCCCACTCTAGCAGGCCACAAACTAGGCTTATGCCGGGGTGGTAGCTTCTCCACACTCGGCTATCGGGGGTAAGGAATCTGTCCTCACAGCCTGACCGGTGGGGAAACATACGTTGGTCCACTCTCATCCTTTGGATGATGACAACCTAACAAGATCTAGCTAAGAAGGAGTACCTCAGGGTTAACAGAGTTCAGCATCAATAACATTGCACAATAACATACAGCATGCCAACAGTCGATAAACATAACAGTCATTTTAAACAGAAAGGTGCAAATCAGGTTACAAACATTGTACATGCCAGGTCCTATCCACTAACAAGTGTATCAACAGAAATATCATTCAAGCACCTACCCACTAACAAGTGTATCAAAAAAAATATCATTCAAGCACCTATCCACTAACATGTTCAGAAAAAAGTAACACACAACCAGAAAACTATCAGTGGCAAGCGCAGGGTCCACATAACCCCGGCAAGGAAATCCTTACCTGAAAAGCAAGCAGAACGACTACACAAAACAATGCTCATTGAGCTGTAGAATACCAGCACGAGTAACAACCTAGGCATAGCAATTAACAAGCACACAATTAATATCTAACAGCTAAACAACACTAGGTAACCAAAGGCACAAGGCGAAGTTACTCACGGCATGCGTGGGAACGAGAGCAGGCGAGGCTCGGTGAGGGCAAAGGTGCGGGTGAACGTCTCGCTGGGACGAAGGGTTCACTGGAGCGACGACTGAAAGTGAACGCAGCACAATGGATTGACTCGGACAAGCGAACGGGCGTGGTCTCGGCTGTCAATAGAACAAGGATCGACTGATCTCAATATTAGGTCAAGGAAAACCAACGGAGAAAGAGAAGGGCTTGGGCGAAACATACCTGAGGCAAACGGGCTACTTGCGTTGACGGTGTGGCACAGAACGTCTCGGTGAAGGTGTGCAGGGCTGAACGCGGAGACGCAATCGCAAGGTTGTGGTCGCTGCTGGCGTTCTCAGACGAAGGGGATCTGGTGCGTGCGTGCTGCGACAAGCGAGCGAGGGACTGTGAGCGATGAAGAGCAGCGATCGACGATACAGAGGGCTTGCGATGATGATCCGACGTGAAGGCTGCTCGGTGATGAGGAGGTTGGCGAAGAAGCTTGGTGATGGATCGACGATTTGGTGTTCTCGGTAGAATGAAGAGGGAGAGAATTGGCGAGAGAGAAATCGAGAAGGAGAAATTTGTGGTGCGACTAGGGCTTTGGGAATTGGAGAAAATTAGCTTAAATAGGGTCTTCAAGCAAGCTCGGCTTCGAGTCCTGGCGAGGGAGAAATAAACAACTATTTTTCCCTTTTTCTCTTTTTAACCAAAAAGACCTCCAAGCTTCCCAAAAAAGTAACCCCTGGAAACTTGGAGAACCGGAATGAAAAACTGGGCCGTTACAGAATCTACTTCAATGACGGAGCACATGAGCACACTGAATACTCTATTTACATCGTTGGGTTATAAAATAGATTCAAAGGAACGTGCTGAAATTCTACTTCAAAGTCTTCCTGATTCATATGATTAACTTGTCATCAACCTGAAAAATAATTCTCTGACTGACTGTCTAAACTTTGATGATATTGGAGCTGTTGTTCTCGAGGAGGAAAATTCACGCAAGAACAAAGAAGACAAGTTGGCAAGTTCACAATAAACGGAGGCTCTGATGGTGACAAGAGGCAGATCAATGGAGCGTGGCTTCAGTGGGAGCCAAAATCAAGGAATGTCAAAATCAAGAAGTAAGAAGAGCATGAAGTGCTACTGTTGTGGCAAAAAGGGACATATGAAGAAGGATTGTTGGAATCTAAACAAAAAAGATTCCAATCCTCAAGGAAATGTAGCAAGCACTTCAAATGAAGGTGATGTTTTATCCCGTGAAGCAGTAACAACTATCAAAGGTGGAAAGAGTTTGATTGATGTCTGGTTCATTGACTCAGAAGCAACTTATCACATGATCGCTCGACGAGAATGGTGTCATCATTATGAACCTATCTCAGGAGGATCTGTATTCAGCAGCAATGATCATGCCTTAAAGATTGTCGGTATTGGAACTAGCAAGTTAAAGTTCCATGATAATACTGTTCGCACAATTCAACATGTGCAACATGTAGAAGGCCTAAAAAAGAACTTACTTTCATTAGGTCAGCTTGATGACCTTGATTGCAAAGTTGTGGTGGTGAAAGGACTCATGAAAGTGATTCGAGGAGCGCTGGTACTTATGAAGGGAGAAAAGGTTTACAACAACTTGTACATGCTGATAGGAGAGACTTTGAAAAAGGGAGAGACATCAGTTGCCTCAAGTAGTTCAAGTGAACAACTTTCAATGATGTGGTATTAGAGACTTGGATACATGTTGGAGCAAGGAATTAAAGTTCTTGCAGAGTAAAATCTACTTCCTGGGCTCTCTAAGACGTCTCTACCTTTGTGTGAGCATTACGTTACAAGTAAACAACACAAATTAGAGTTCAACACATCAAATTCTAGAAGCAAAAATATTCTTGAATTGGATCATTCTGATGTATGGCAAGCACGGGTTACATCCCTTGGAGGAGCAAGGTACTTTGTGTCATTTATCGATGACTACTCTAGGAGGTGTTGGGTGTATCCCATCAAGAAGAAGGTAAATGTGGGTTCGATCTTCAAAGTATTCAAAGCGCAAGTTGAACTACAGTTAGAAAAGAAGATTAAGTGTTTGTGGACAGATAATGAAGATGAGTTTGCAGAATTCTGTAATCAACAAGGCATTAAAAGGCAGTTCAATACTGTCTACACTCCTCAGCAAAATGGAGTGGTAGAGCAGATGAACAGAACCTTGTTAGAGAGAACAAGAGCAATGTTGGGAGCAACAGGCTTGGACAAATCATTCTGGGCAGAAGCAGTCAATATCCCTTGTTATGTAGTTAATCGTGCTCCATTAACTTCAATTGAGTTGAAGACACAATGCAGATGTAGACTGGAAAGCCTGTTGATTATTCAAACCTCCATATATTTGGAAGTCCGGTGTACGTGATGTACAATACCCAAGAAA
>JBBMKA010006057.1:0-10726 GCA_037833695.1 Sechiopsis laciniata | reverse complement strand
ATTCAACTTCTATTTATAACGTCTCGAGTTTCTTATCGACCACGCCCAACCTTCATGCCGTCCTTCTAGAATATTCTTCTTTGCCGATTATTTCCATTTTATTTCCCTTGATTTCGTGATTTGATTGCCAATTATCTCCTTCATTTTCTGTTCTGATGACTCATTCACTCTGTCCTTAGGATGACACGTTAACAGATTTATGCTTAGTTAGCTAGTTTCGCGTTTATACGCGCATTTTACATCTTAAAGATCTTAATTAGCACAGATTTCGTCATGCGATGCTGTTGGCATGCATGTCTAGATAATACGAATGTTTGCGCTGAATTTCCTTCTTATGCTGTTCGCATACTTGCCCTTTTTCGTAGAATGCGCGGTTTTAGAGGCTTAAATGTTCCCATAAATCTATACCTTAAACATCAAACAATTCGACCTCTAAGATATAATTTAGGGGCATTTCATCATGCTTCCCTATGTTACCTAACAGTTGACATTGTTCACAAGCTTTAAAAAAATGATATGCATCCTTAAAAATAGTAGGCCAAAAGTAACCTGCTTGAAATACTTTTGCTGCGGTTTTTGATCCTTCAAAGTTTCCTCCATAAGATGTAGCATGACATTCTGTCAAAATTTCCTTAGCCTCATGTTCATTAACACATTTGCAAATAATACCGTCAGCACATTCTTTATATAAATATGGGTCATCCCAATAGTATGCTTTCGCATCGTGTAAAACTATCTTCCTTTGCTGACTGTTAAATTTCACATGCATAATTCTACTTGCTTTGAAATTTGCCTAGTCTATGTACCACGACTCTTGCCTTTGTTGGTTTTGTTGGAGCACAAATAATTGCTCATCAGGGAAAAATTCCTTGATTTCTGTTTGCTCTAGCAGTGCTCATGTCTTCTTTATTCGTGACAAATGATCTACTATCACATTTTCACTTCCTCTTTTATCCAAAATTTCTATATCAAACTCTTTAAGTAACAACGCCCATCTGATTAATCTTGGCTTTGTGCAGGTTTGTTCAGCAGATATTTGATAGATGTATGATCAGTATAAACAATCACTTTTGATCCTATCAAATATGCTCGAAATTTGTGCAGAACAAATACAACTGCTAATAATTCTTTCTCTGTAGTCGTATAATTGCGTTGTGCATCATGCAACATTCTGCTAGTATAGTAGATCGGATGAATAAACTTTTCTCCCTTCTGTCATAGCATTGCTCCTACTGTATAGTCGCTTGCCTCATACATGATGCTGAAGGATTTACTCTAGTCTGGCATACACAAAATATGTGTAGTGACTAATGTTGTCTTTAGTAGAGCAAATGCTCTTGCACAAGCATCGTCACATTTAAACTCTCTGTTTTGCTCTAGTAATTCACACAATAGCTTTGATATCTTTGAAAAATCTTCTATAGAATCCTACATGCCCTAAAAAACTTCTGATACCTTTAACAGAATTAGGGTGTTTGAGTTTTTCAATGACTTCTACTTTAGCTTGGTCAACCTCCATTCCTCTCCTTGAAATTTTATGTCTGAGCACTATTCCTTCTGTCACCATAAAGTGGCATTTTTCCCAATTTAGCACTAGGTTGGTCTCTTAACACCGCTTCAGTACTCTACTGAGACTGTCTAAACAAGCTTCAAATGTTTTACCAAATACCGTAAAATCGTCCATAAAAACGTCCATGTTTTGCTCCATCATATCGGAGAAAATTGTAAGCATGCAATGGTAGAAGGTTGTTGGCTCATTACATAACCCGAAAGGCATTCTTCTAAGTACGAATATTCCATACGGACAAGTAAAAATGGTTTTCTCTTGATCTGCTGGATCTATCGTAATCTGGTTGTATCTCGAATAACCGTCTAAGAAATAATAATACTCTTGTCCTGCAATCCTATCCAGCATTTGGTCAATATAAGGTAAAGGAAAATGATCTTTCCTTGTAGCTTTATTTAATTTCCTATAATTCATACATATTCTCCATCCAGTCACAGTTCTAGTGGGTTTTAATTCATTATTCTCATTAGTAATCACTGTCAGGCCTACTTTTTTTGGCACACACTGAACTGAACTAACCCTTTACTATCTGCTATTTGATATACAACCCCCACATCCAACCATTAAATTATCTCCTTCTTCACTACTTTCTTCATTGCCAGATTCAGTCTTCTGTGTGGTTCTATAGATATAAAATTTTCATATTCTAAGTTGATCTTGTGCATCTAAAAAGATGGACTAATTCCCTTGAGATCTGCCAAGGTCCATCCAATTGCTTGTTTATGTTGCTTTAGCATATGTACTAATAAATCTTCTTTTCATGAATCAAGATGAGCCGAGATAATAATTGGCAATGTCTTGTGCTCTCCTAAATATACTTTTTACTGTAGCACTGCATTCAACATTTAGCGCTACTATCTTCAATTCTTCCAAAGTACTTTTCTCATGCAATGCCTCCTTAAAAAACTTCATATAATTCGGCATGTACTTCAACATATCCATCAATGGATTGTTGATTTAGATCCCACTAAGGATGTTGACAAACTTTTCATATTGCTACACATCTTGTTTCCTTTTCTTCAGCCTCTGAGGAAATGGTGGTGGTGGTGGTGTAAATTCTACTTCCTCACTACCTTTCCTTTGCTCATTAACTTTTTTCGTCTCTGCGGTAGTTTTTTGTGAGACTGCCTACTCTACTGCCAAGATTTCATCCACCCTTGCCGTGGTTTCATCTAGGGCAGGTTCTTCAGATTGCTCCAATCCTTCCATTTGGTCTATATTTTCTTCAACTGATTCTTGCTGTTGGCTGGTTTTTTCATTTGCTTTAGCAGATCCACTTTCTACTGTTTCAATTAGCTTGACTTACTCTTTACCCTCTCTTCTTGTCACCTCTGTATCTGATGGAAACTTAGGTATGAGTCTGTGCTTCACGTCATTAGCTAACTGTCCTATATGGACTTCTAAATTTTTCATAGCTATTTGGTTTCCTTGAATTGCTTCTTCAGTTTTGTTCCTAAAGTGTTTCATAATATTTTCAAAAGACACAACTAATATTTACTTTGACACTGGTCCTCTTGGGTAGTGATTGCTCTGGTGCTCATTGTACCCTTGATTATACTGAATTTGTGGTGCACTGAATCCTTGTGTATTCCAATTTCCAACTGGTCTTGTTGCTGATATGCTGGCACAATGGGATTCGCTACATTCAGTTGATTACTCCATGAAAAATTAGGATGGTTTTTCCACCCTGCATTGTAAGAATTCGAGTATGGATTATACTGTCTATTGCCTTGCACATTTCCTGCATAACAAACAGATGCTGTGTTCTGGGGGCAAAGCTCATAACTGTGTGCTTCACCACAGACTACGCATGACTTGTCCATAGGTTGTCCACTAGCTGTAGCACACGAACTAACAACATTATGCACTACATCTGTGCTTGTTAGCATTGTCTTCAAAATATTTGTCATATAGGTCATTTGTGCATTCTATGCACTAGTATTTTTTACTTCTAACTGTCCAATTGATTTATTTCGTGACTTTCTAACATTCTTCCACTGACAGTTGTTCTGTGCTATCCTTTCTATAATCTCATGTGCTTAATTGTACGTGTTCGTGAGTATGGCCCTGTTTGTTGAGGCATCTATGACTAATTGTGCATTTGGATCACGTTCGTAATAAAAGTGTTCAAGCTATACGCAAAATGGTATATTGTAATCCAGACATCTTTTCAATAATGCATTAAAACATTCCCATGCCTGAGTAATTGATTCGTCTTCAACTTGCTCAAAGCTCATGATTTCATTTCTAATTTTAATGTTCCTCGTCGGGTGGAAAATTTTTTGTAGAAACTTTTTAGCTATATTATTCCATGATGTCGTCTCTTCTTCGTCTAAACTATCCAGCCATGCTTCTGCATTGTCTCGTCTTGTGTCACATCTAAAATCTTGAATGAATTATACACATTCATAAATGCTCTTAAATGTTGGTTTGGTTCCTTGATGGCTAATCCTTGGAATTGTCCTATGGTTTGCAGCATAAAAAACATTACTAGTTTTGGCTCAAATGATCTGGCTGTTATATCTGGCCTAATTATTCCTCGCTGTAATTCTGCAACATCTGGTGTAGCATGAGTTCTGAAAGCTCTCTCCCTATCGTTCGTAAGAAGGATTGGGTTAGCTTGTTGCTCATCAACTCTATTTGCTCCTTCAGGTCGTTCATTCTACATGTTAGGCCCTTGACATCTCGCATTGACATTAGGTCCATTGTGAACGTGACCTTCTACATTTGCATCAGGCATATTCCCTTGTTGCGCGACCATTCTTTGATTTTCTCTGTTCGTCTGTGCAATGTCATTTCTAGTTCTTGATCTTATTCAAAATCAAGGACTCGTCTGACTATACACGAAAATGCTCCTACAAATAATCAATTCAGTTGATCAGCTTCAACTTTTAAACATAACTCTATAAACTGATTCGAAATTGAAATTTAAACAATTCAAATCCTCGGTAATGGTGCCAAATTTTTTTTGATTCGCTAGCCGACTCTGCTCAAGACATGCCATGGTAAATATTCACTTAATCTTCTAAACTCTTTCGCATACTTATGCAAGTGTACACAGTCTCTGTTATAGCAAGCTTTACTACTCTAAAAGGTCATTTCCAGGAATTTGTTGTTAAAGTTCATTCTATCCTCAGTCATGAGAGTATAGTAACAAAGAAGTTGTTGTGACAGGTTAAAAACAATTGAAAATGCAATAATAAAGCAGTCGATTGGATCAATTTCTTTAGCAATAGGAATTATAAATGCACAATGTAGATTACGAATGAAAACGATCACACACGAAATAAAACTAAATGAATTTATCGACTAACAAGATCGGAATGAACAAGGCATTTTCGAAGCAAATTGCTTAAGCATTAAGGTTAACCGATTAGAAGCGAATTCCTGATCTACTCATACACTGCCTTTCTCGAGTTACAACATTCAATTACAATTAGAGTCAACAACATTAGGGGATTCGTTATCTCTAACAGAGTCCTAAATTGAAAGAAAAAGCTCAACAAACCTAATGTGCGCTTAAGCAAGATCACTTTATCCCATTCATCGCAGAATCAAAACAAAGTAAGCAGAAATGGTTGATCAGACAATTCCTACTTAGAATGAACACAACATGCATATATAATTCAACATCTTCCTACTCAATGCTATTGCAATTCCACTCCTACTTATCTAATTCCTCCAATTGAAGATTTAGCTACTCATATTCATAATCGAAACCACAACAAGGTTAAAAACAAAGTAATTGCTCACCATATCCGATTGCAAAGAAATGCTCAATCAAATTTACAACAGTTCGAATTAAGAATAACGTGCAAAAGAACATAAAGTAAATCACAAAGAGAAGAAAGAGCCCTGGTTGCAATTTGTCAAACAACGATTTGCTTCCAATTCTCGATCTACTACTCTGCTTTTCGATTGCTCTCCGATCGACTTTTGAAATTGCAAAGAAATTGCTACGATCTACAAACTTCTTGGAACTGAAATGCTTGAAACTAAGAATAAAAGAACAACTACTCTTTAAACCTAGCTACCTTTCTAATTGAAAAACTGGAAAGCCCTAAAACTAGAAAATTAAAAAACTGGAAAAATGGGAAAAGCTCTTGAATTGGAATTATGCTCCGGCTTATATACTCTCTTCAAATAGTCTTGCCTAAGCAATTAAAGGGTGAGATGGAATGCCATGACATAGTAATTAATGCCTTCCTTGGATGCCGACACGTGTTCCTTTTAAAATAGTCACACACTCCGCACTACTTTCAACTCTACAGCTCCACACTTTGCTTAAGCTTTCCTTTGCATAACCACAACTTGTACGACTTGTCAGCTGTAGCAAATAAAGATAATCAGGGGTCTAAACTTATCAACCTAGCTGCTTCACACATTCATGCAAATATGCTACAAAATACCACAATAACCTCTTCTACTCAGAAAATTGTAAAATATCACAAATTGCTAACAAAATGCTATCGCTCATCATATTTTCTCTCAAATCAACTTAATAAATCATGAAGATCATTCAAATGTTCTCAATAAAACAACATTTACTCTCAATGCGTAAGAGTTATTACTAGTGCTATGGTTACTTCAATGATTAGTGGATTATTACCCTCGGCTTATGGTGGTGAAGAATTTCAAATGCAACTTTGTATAGGAGTTTGGTTGGGGCACTACAGTATATTGTTCTCACTAGACTAAAACTATCATTCAGTATCAACAAGACATGTCAATTCATGCATTCACCAAAGATGACTCATTGAAAATTAGTGAAACGCATATTACGATATTTGGCTAGTACTTTGAATCATGGTTTACTTCTACAAGAACCACGCAATTTTACTATTCAAGGATACAATGATTCAAATTGGGTATTTCACTCTGATGATCGAAAATCCACCTCAGGCTTCTGTATATTTTTTTGTGGCATTCCTATTTACTAGGGGTCGAACACAAAAGCTGAGTACCGTTGTCTTGCTACTGCAGTTACAGAACTGGTTTGGTTATCTTCTCTTTTAAATGATTTAAGAATTGTGTTTAATAACACCCTTATTTTGTGGTGTGATAACTTGAGTGCAGTTCACCTGAGTGCAAATCCATTCCTTCATGCCAAGACAAAAGATGTTGAGCTCGATATTTACTTTGTTTGAGATTTAGTCAAAAATGGCAAGCTTGCAGTGCATCATTTGCCAGCTTCCTCCAAGATTGCATATGTTCTGACCAAACCTTTGTCACCTGTTTCCTTTCTTCCGCTTCGTTTCAAGCTTGACGTTCGGGATCCAAACTCCCTCACTGGGGGGGGGGGGTTGTTAGGAAAGAAGCCCATTTTGTGAGAGTCACCAAGGCCCAACCTATCAAGGCCCGATTAAAGGAGATCTTCAAATGATTCAGCCCATGTTCCAGAAGCTTTTTTCATTTTATTTTCGTTGCTTCTCTTCTGATTCTCTGTATCAGATGTATTGTTAGGCTCAAGAGTTTTTTCACTTCTGATGGTTTCTATATATTGTACATTTCTTCTCCCATTATATTTGTATTCGTTGAAATGGAGAAATGGTTGATATCGGAGGTTTTTCTCTTGGAGCAAAAATGGTTTTCTGATTATTAGAATTCTCGGTAAAAAATTATTAAATGATATTTTTGGATCCACTTTCATTAGCAAATGGATAGGGTAGAATTATCTTTTGTAATAAAATAACAAAATTTTATTTGAACTTGTTAGATTTTCAATTTCTTAAGAAATGAAAAGATGTCTAATATATACACTAATAATCTACACCCACTTCTACACTCAACTTACACATGTAGATATAGAGGAAAAACTATGTTTCTCTCTCGTTCTTTGTTGTGCTCTTTAAGCATTGAAAAGAAAATTTTTGCAAAAACTTTAAACAAAGAAATGAAGAAAATGATGTATAATTTATTTTATTAACTTTAATGAACACTAATATTTGCTTTCATTTTCAGCATAAAATGATGGAATTACAACAGAATCTTTCACGTGAGGGTGATATTGGTTTGGTGTTCTTCAATTTTAGGTCAAACCGAAAACTACAACAATCCAATCAATTTGAAATAAAGATGAACCGAATTAATGTCTAATAAAAGATAAAACTATTGGTTCGATCATACTCGATTTTTTAGGTCAAATCGAAAACCGATCCAATCTAATTGATTTGACAAAAAGAGAAACGAACCAATGTCCAATAAAAAACAAAATCATTTGCTCGATTTTCTTCAATTCGACCCCTTGCGATTTAATTCTTTTCTTACTATTTTACTTGCTATATATTTAACTTCCAACCCCCATTTAAATGTTTTTTTCGTAAAAAGAATTTCAAGATTCATAATTAAATAAAATAAAATAATTAGTCATTTACCAACAAAAAGTTTAACTAACATATAAAAAAAAATGAAAGTAAATAAATCATTATTGGTTCGGTTCGTTTGTTATTGATTTTTATAAATAGAAACCGAACCGATCTAATAACTTTTGGTTTTCTCCGAATAAAATCCAATATGTCAAATATTATGTAAGAAAATCTGAATAAATCCAATGGATCGATTTGGTTTGCTTGTGTTTTTTCGGTTTGCTAATTTTATTATCACCCTTACTTTCACGAGTGAAGTGGAGTGAGCCAATGTGAGCTTGAGGCTGAATCCCCCGTTTAGATGGGAACGGTGGAATGAGCGAGGAGGAAACATTTCCAGCAATGTAAACGGAGACGAGAAAATCTTCTATTAGAAGAAAATGAACGATATTGCAAATAAAATGCACTACAAAACTAAAAAGTCATAGAGGATCAAGCAAAGGGTAAGGTAGACAGGGCGAGGCTGTTGAAAAAACTAATTTCAAAGTAAGTGTCACCATAAATTGAATTCAATACCTCGCCACTTTATAATTGGTTTGGATGTCCTTGTACGTACCCAATCATGACTATGTACCCAATTAAGATTACTATCCTTTTTTAAGGGTGCATGACTCGTGTGATAGGCCCTGCCATCACAAATAAGAGCTCCTGTGGAACCTCTTCTTATTTCAAACTATATCTAATTAAGTTTGAAATTAAATCAAATCTTACGGTTGATTTTGTTCACTTGCACATCAGATTGAGATTTGAAATTAAATAAACCCAGATCTCAATTTGCTTTGATTGGTTCGTGGGAGGGTGGGTTTCCTTTTGGGTTCCAATAGTTAAGGTTAGTTTTGAATCTATTCGATGTTGGGATTACGCCAGAAAATGCCCAAATCAAACGTGTTCTTCATTATATAGGTATTAACAAGTGGAGTTCGTGCAATTTGGAAGTTAAAATTTTGGAATCAAACAAACAAATAAGCAACATAACGAGGACGGTTGTTACAGGTAGTTCAACAGCCCACAAGATCGTTCCAGTTTTGCCAAAATTTTTAGTTGGTCTTCTCGAATTAGGAATTGCGGCCATAAAGGGGAGAGACAAACAAATGACTGATTGCCATTGGGAGACAAGGGTCCAAATTTTAAAGGAGAAGTGAATTCATTCGACTGCTTGAAGACCAAAATTAGACTTTTAATAGTTAAATGACAAAAATGGAACAACAAATGAAGTTGAGGAACCAAAATGGTATTTTAACCTAAAATTAAGTATTTCTATCACAATAAAAAATGCATACAATGTTTCACATCTACTTCAAAAAATAAAAAGAAGTTACGTTATAAATTTGGTCTATATAATTTAGATAAAATTAGAATTTAGTTCCTATAATATTAAAAGTTAGAATTTAGCTTTTGTGGTTTGATAAACCTAAAGAATAGTCTATCTCGTTTGTCATCGCAGGCGAATAAAGTACGTAAAAATTAATTATCCATGTCCGCTAATGATGATGAGAGTTACTTAGATGATTAAATAAAAAAATGTGTTGAAAATAATCAATTTGAGGCACTTTTCTTAAAAATAGGCAACTCATTTTTTTATCCAATTGGCCACTTAACATATATCGTTAACAAATATAAAAGATCACATCGTTTACATAAATATAACTACTTGATCTACATGCAATTACGAATGAGAAAAATTATATTTATGTTAGATCAAATTATAGAGAGTAAATAATAACTTTTAAAACTATAGAGACTAAATTTTAACTTTCTCCAAATCATATGAATTTAACCTACAAATTTTTGGAGGTTGAATGGAACGTTTCGCCTTTTGGCCTTATTTATCAAGACCTTTTTGCTGATGAATTGTTTGGCTGTCTTTGATGAAGTTGTTTAGATTGTGAGTTGCTAATCTTGGTCTCTTTAGGTTTGTCTTTCAATTTTTCAATCTGTTCCAATGCCTCGAGAACTTCTTGCATGGAGGGGCGCTTTCTCGGGTCAGTTTCCACGCATTTTAGAGTAAGATTTCCAACTAGCACGGCTGCTTTCAATGAATATCGACCTTCTAGTCTAGTATCCATTAAGTTTTTAATTTTTAATCTAGTATCCATTAAGTTTTTAATTTTTTTTTTCTTTACCCAATCGACTAGATTGCGCTCTTCCATACGCCTAGTCGTATCAAATGCTCGCAAGCCCGTCATAATTTGAAGCAACACTACACCAAAACCGTAAACATCACTCTTGGCGTACAAACGACCTGTGTAAGATCAGCAATGGAAAACAATGTTGGTACTAGTTTACCAATGAAGATGTATACGTTGACATGATACAATTGATTAGAGATCTTATGAATATATATATACATATACTTTTGGACAGGACGGATCTTATGAAATTAAGCCCCATTTTGTATCTATTTGATCATTGTGCTTGTTTTCTATCGTTTCTCTACAAGCGAGTTCATCTCTTTTAACAAAACATTCGATTTCTTAGCTAAATTATAAATTTTTTTGAAATTATGACCCAATTTGATAATTATTGCGTTTATGGTTATATTTTATCATAATCTTTCTACCATAGTTTTCATCTTAACCTTGACCTACTAATTAAAAGTTTATAGATTCAATACATGTTCCCCATCCCAAATGTTGTTGAATTCAATAAATAAAAAATAAATTTTTAGACAAATTCCAAAAAGGATAAAATATATCTTAAATAGTGCATTTTGTTTTTTAGTTTCCAAAACATGGCCTGGTTTTTTGAAAATATATGTACAAAGTAGATAACAATATATATAGGTGAAAATCGT
>JBBMKA010006056.1:0-10729 GCA_037833695.1 Sechiopsis laciniata | reverse complement strand
AACAACGCATCATCTAGCAATCCAAGTAAACAAGCAAACAGTTACCAACACAGAATCTCTGGAATGAGTTGTCAACAAAACTCCTAAGTCATCAAAGTCTCTTACTTCCGGCCTAATGATCAGCTCAAAAATCGATCCCAACATGTATCCTCGAAGGTCTCTACCCTCGGCCAAATGATCAACTCAAAAGCTTATCCCAAAATATATCCTCAAGGGTCTCTTACCCTCGGCCAAGTGACCGCTCAACAGCAGGTCCTGACCAGCTCTCTAACTAGTCCTGGGACATCCGAGAGAGTACCCAAAGTCTGGCTCTAGACTCGAGAAGGAAGGATGTACTCACGAACATTAGCCCGAGGGAGCTCTCGGCCCGGTGACTAACGCATGTGAGCACACACAGCATGCTGCTGCAAACTGCATAAATGTTGGGGTCTAGGGACATACTACGCCAGTCCAGGTACGCATGCCTAAAGACTCGAAAGTGATGTCACTAATCTACAGTAGCGCGAGACCTTCAGCGCTCGATGACTGTAGCAGTCTGAATACTACCGACGCCTGAAGCTAAGAACCGGCCAAGGCAGGCTTACACCTTGGGCAGGGTTCCGCTCTAGCAGGCTACAGACTGGGCTTATGCTGGTGTGGTAGCTACTCCACACCCGGCTGTAGGGGGTAAGGAATCTGTCCTCACAACCCGACCGATGGGGACATATATGTTGGTCTACTCTCAGCCTCTGGATGATGACAACCTAACAAGTTCTATCTAAGATTGCGAATCCTGTTCCTATCATTCAAACAGGCTTAAGAACACATAAACCTAGCATGGTACTACGAACTTAAAAGCAGGAAATCAAACATGCTGGAAGAACAAACCTAGCATGAAGCTAACATGTGAAACATAAATCAAACATGCCAGCAGAACAGTTCAGCAATCAAGTTCCTATCCACTAACATGCCAATAACAGTAAGCACATAAACAGACAAGCAATCAGAGAAGTCCCGCACGGTCCACACAACCCCGGCAAGGAATCCTTACCTGGAAACAAGCAGGAAAAACATAAACAGAATATATAGTCTTCTTGAGCTGCAGACTAACAACCTAGCAATAATAAACAGGAAAAGTAAACTAATTAAAATTCTACACGGACAGCTGCTCAAAACTAAACGACCAACAAGCTCGGGAGAGAGAGATTACCCTAACCAAACACCAAGGCTCGGCAGATGACTCTCGGTAGGCTGGTGCGTGGTAGCACTTGGACAAGAGCTGTAAGGTAAGGCTTGGCAGGGCGTGCGGTAGACACGGCTAGGCGAAGGCACGGTGCGTGCGCTAGCGCTGCTGAGCGGGAGTGTTGCAGCTGGGAGATCGGGCGAAACGCTGGGCGTGCGAGCAGCGAAGGTCCGCAAAGGGGTGCGGGTTGGCGCCTGGCGCTGCTGCGTGCGGTTGGGAGCGAGGGACGAGCACTGGTCGTGAGCGCGAGGCTGCTGGGGCGTGCGATCACGGTAAGGTGAGCAATCGGCTGGGTGACGTGCACGGGCAAGCTGGGGTGTGTGATAGAGGGGCGATCTTGCGATCGAGCTGCTGGTGGGAGGTCTCGACAGGGAGTGAGCATGCGTTCGGGGATTCGATCGAATTGGGAGCGATGATACTGCTGGAGGCTCGGTAAGGCTTCGAGAATTGCAATGACACGGCCGCTAGGGTGAAGGGGCATGTGATTTGCTGCTGCTGTTCGATAGACGGGCGCGCGGAGGGAGCTTAGCGAAGAGAAAGGTCTCGACTAAGGATTGGAGAAGAAGAAGACACAAAGGGGATCTCGGCAATGGAGAGAAAGGAGAAGAATACGAAAAAGAGGAAAAGAAAAAGAAGAAGAATGTGGCTCTTTTATCTAGGTCTCGGCAAAGAGGAAGGGAGGGAGGAGATCACGACATGTGTTCCCTCCTAGGTTTCGGCTTCGAGTCCTAGCGACGACTCTTTTTCTTTCTTTTTCTCAATTAATCAAATAGAAGCTCCTAACCTCCCAAAAGCACTGCTAGCTCTGGAAACCTGAAACCGAAGGAAAACCCCAAACTCAGCAAATAACAGAACAACCCTGAAACCCTAGAAAATTACGAGACTACCCCTGAAGGAAAAATTACCAAAATGCCCCCAGAGGTCAAGGCTGCCCTAACGGCCTAACCGAACAACGAAAAAAGCAACAGAACGTACCTAGAGAATCGAAAAGGAAAACTGGGCCATTACAGGAATGGACTTTACTCCTCCTCTTGGCAAGACACCAATCGGGGCCAAATGTGGCTTGACGGTCGGAAAAGCTCGAGACAATGTCTCCTCAACATCTGGTGTGGTGCCACCACCTCGGTTGGTGGCAGCTGATGTCTCAGCTCCACTGCATGTAATCCGCATCTCTCGCGATCTACACCCAAACCACACTAAGTTAGTCCATGCTCAGACCAACACTGCCAACAACAAACTAAGACAAGTATGCAAGATGCAAGTACTGTAAACAAAACCCTTAAAACAATTAACTTATGACATACCTGACGGTTGTTGGAGTGCTGATGATCATAGGGACAATGACCTAACTTAGTAGGTCAGTCTACAGAATCTATGACTCTGAGCTCTGATACCAACTGTAAGAACTCGACTCTAAAATAGTCTTAAGAGTAGTTCTTACTCAGCATGCATGAATTTAAAACATGTAAAATCCGACAATTAAATAATTAAGCTGGAAATCAACTTTATTAGCAAGCGACAATCCAAATAAAAGAATATTCAAAACCAATACAAATGAATCCTCTGGCCAGAGTTTATTTAAATCAGTTCTAAAATCAGTTCCTTAAAACACCCTAACATGCTGAATCTGTAAAAAATGAAAGAGATAATGCAATGGACTCACATGATCATCTAGCTCCTCCTCTAGCCGTCGCGGTGCTGTCCCAAGTTACCTGGTGGAAAAAACCACAGAAATAAGGGTGAGTACAAAGACACTCGGTAAGAATCCCCAGCTGGGGTACAGTACACAAGTCACATCATCTAGCATCCTAGCATACAAGCAATTCAAACATCACATAGGCAGTTTCAACACAAGCTCAATCACAACATGCTCAAACCTCGAGAGTCTCTAACTCTCGGCTAAGGATCCACTGCAGATCTCCAAATGAGTTATCAATATAATCCCCAAAATCTCGAAAGTCTCTAACTCTCGGCTAAGGCGATCAACTCACTATGCTGATCTTAGACACTTGGGAGAGTACCCAAGTGTCGGGCTCTAAACTGAATGGAAAGGTGTACTGATATACTAGCCCGAGGGAGCTCTCCTCCCAGCATCTAATGCACATACGTTCACACCGCATGCTCTTGCAAACTAGAAAAATGTAGGCCTACACAAACTATGCCGGTCTAGGTGCACATGCCTATGACTTAGAAAGGTGAGCACTGATCCACAGTAGGCGGGAGGCCCTTGGCACCATACTATGGTAGCCTGAATCACACCAACGCCTGAAGCTAAAGGTTGTCCCAAGGCAGGCTTGCACCAAGGAAAAAACCCCGCTCTAGCAGGCAAAAAACTAGGCTTATGCCAGGGTGGTAGCTACTCCACGCCCGGCTGTCGAGGGTAAAGAATCTATCCTCACGGCCCGACCGGTGGGGACTCATACGTTGGTCCACTCTCAGCCTCTGGATGATGACAACCTAACAGGATCTAGCTAAGATAAAGTACCCTAGAACTAACAGGGTTTAACAACAGTATTGCACAATAAAACATACAGAATATCACAATTATAGATACAAAGCAGTCACTGCAAACAGAGTAGTGCAATCCAGGGTAAATCAATCTACATGCTAGGTCCTATCAGACAAGTCATACATTCCTATCCACTAGCACATGACCATACATCAATAAATCTGCAAAAGCCTATCCACTAACATGTTCATACAACAAATAACCTGCAAGAGCCTATCCACTAACATGTTCATTAAACAGGCAAGCAGTAAAGCAGACAAACCTATCCACTAGCATATTAAGTAAACAGGGCAAGTAACCAAACAGAACCTATCCACTAACATGCTTAGCAAAACAGTAACAAACAACTAGGAGGCCATCAATGGCAAGCGCAGGGTCCACACGACCCCGACAAGAAATCCTTACTTGAGAATCAGAAACAAACGACAACAGATAATTGCTCCTCGAGCTGTAGAACCAACACGAAACTCAACCTAGGCAAATAATAAAAACAAACAATTAACATCTAAACAGCTTAGCAAACTAGCCGACCAAACGCACAAGGCTCAGGAAAATATTACCCAAATCGAGGGAGCAAAGGCTCGACAGTAAGGGAATACGGGCTGGCATGGCGAAGGCGAAGGCTCATGGCTGGGTGACGCAGACGTACTCGTGGGCTGAGCGGCAGCGCGCGGGTGAAGGCGTGCACGAGTGAGGCTCGACGATGCTGCTGGGTGAACGGCAGCGAAGGCGAGCGACGTGGTGTGTGTGGAAGTCTGCATTTGCAGGTAGCTGGCGATCGCGGGTGAACAGCTAGGGCTTGCGTGTAGCTACGAGGCGAGCAGCACGTCGAGGCGAGTAGCTCGATAGGGCTTGCGATAGCTGGCAAAGCGTGTGCGCAAGGGCTGGGCACTACGGTGCGGGCTGGTGCGGCGGGCTCTGCGGTGATGGTTGGGCAGCTCGGTGGTGATTGACTGCGACGAAGAGAGAAGCTTGGTGGGGATGGTGTTTGTGGCAAAAAAGAAAAAGTAGAGGATCATTTCTTTTGGCCTCTAGAAAGAACGTAAAATCAAAACCTTTTTTTTTTCCTTTAATCCCCTTTTTTTTCTTCTCATTTAATCCAGTCAAAACCAAACTCTCTTCTCCTCAAAACAACACCAAAACCTTCATCTCACAAAACTAACCCCGAAGTCCTGTAAATCACAAGAACAGCCCAAGTCTCAGCTAAATGCAAGAATGACTCTGAAAGCCAATAAATTACCAAACAAACCCTACGGGTAAAATGACCAAAATGCTTCTGAAGGCTAGAACTGCCCTAATAGCCCAACGAAACAACCAAAACAAAAGAGAAAAGTACCTGGGGAACTGGGATAAAAACCTGGGCCATTACATAGGAGGCCCTCGGCACCATACTGTGGCAGCCTGATCACACCAACTCCTGAAGTTAAGGTCGTCCCAAGGCAGGCTTTCACCAAGGAAAGGACCCCGCTCTAGCAAGCCACAGACTAGGCTTATGTCGGGGTGGTAGCTACTCCACCCTCGGCTGTCAGGGGTGAGGAATCTGACCTCACTAAACCCGATTGGTAGGAACACATACGTTGGTCCACTCTCAACCTCTAGATGATGACAACCTAACAGGATCTAGCTAAGAAGAATGTACCCTAGAGCTAACAGAGTTCCATCAACAACATTGCACAATAAACATTCAGAATATGAATAGTCATAACTACATAACAGCCACTGCAAACAGAATAGTGCAATCCAGGGTACAACAATCAACATGTCAGGTCCTATCAGATAAGTCACAACAATCTTATCCACTACATGCTCATACAACAATAAACCTGCAAGAATCTATCCACTAGCATACTCGGAAAATAGTAACACACAATCAAGAACCTATTCACTAGCATGTTCAGTAAACAGTAACAGACAACCAAGATACAATCAGTGGCAAGCGCAGGGTCCACACAACCCTGATAAGGAATCCTTACCTGAATAGACTGGAATAGACAATTAACAGATAAGCTCCTCGAGCTGCAGAACCAACGTAGAACTCAACTTAGGCACAGTAATAACAACACGTAATTAATATCCAAACTGCTAAAATAAACTAGGTAATCTAACGCACAAGGCTCAAGAAACAGTAAATGCCCAAAATCGAAGGACAAGGCCTCGACAGTAAGGGCAGCACGGGCGAGTGCTCCCGGGCGGGCTACGGTGCTACCAAGACGAGTGGCACGATGCGGGCAGGCGTGTTGTGCAGCGACTCGTGCGAGGCTGTGCGTGATCGGCTGCGGGCGTGTCTGAGCTATAGGCTGAGCGGGTGAGCCCTGTACGGTGAGCATGAGCGAGTGGGGCTGCAGCAGCAAGGGCGAATGGGTAGCGAACAGGTGATCGGTGATCGGGTGTGTGCGCATTGTGGTTGGCTATGATCACGAGCGACAAGGGCTTGCGACGGCTATCGCTTCTGCGTGGGCTAGCTAGCTTGGTGTGGGGCTTTGACGGTGATAGAAATGGATGCTTGGTGGCTGTGATGGTGATCAGCAAAGGGGTAGGGCTCTCGGCGACAAAGAAGGGAATGAGAGGGGAGGGAGGTGATCAGTGGAGAAAAGGGAATTGAGAGAGAAAAATAAGTTCCTTGCTTGATCGATCAAAACCAAATTAACCATTTCCTTTTCCCTTTTCTTTTCTTTTATTCTTTTATTTAAAACAAAAACCCCTTTTTAACCAAGACGACCCCAAAACCTCCAAACTGCAAAACTAACCCTGATGCCCTAGAAAACACAATAATAGCCCTGGTCTCGGTAAAAATGCAAGAACGACCCTGAACTCAATAATTACAGAACTAACCCTAGGGGTAAAATGACCAAAATACCCCTGAAGGCTAGAACTGCCCTAACGGCCGAACAAAACAACCGTATAAGCTAAGAACCATACCTGGGGAACCAGAATGAAAACCTGGGTCGTTACAATTTAATTATTTTAAAATGTAATATTTAACACAGAATTAACTTACTATTATTATGTAATGGCCCAGTTTTCCTCTCCAGTTCTCCAGGTATGTTCTGTTGCTTTTTCAGTTGTTCGGTTAGGCCGTTAGGGCAGTTTGAGCCTTTAGGGGCATTTTGGTAATTTTTCCTTCTGGGGTAGTTTCGCAAATAACCAGGGTTTCAGGGATATTTCTGTTATTGCTAAGTTCGGGTTTTTACTTCGGTTTCAGGTTTCCAGGGCTAAGTGTTGCTATTTGAGAAGTTTGGAGCCTTTGTTTGATTAAATGAGAAAAATGAGAAATTAATTGTTAAAAGGTGTCTTCGCCAGGACTCGAAGCTGAAACCACTTAAGGACATGTGTCACAATCTTATTATTTCCCCTCTTTTGGCTGAGACTTAAAGCTTAGCCGTACGCATTCTTCCTCCTTGTGCAATTCTTCTTCTTCTTCTCCATCTTCTCCCTTTGCCGATTTCACCATAGCCAAATTCCATCTCCAAGCTCTCTTCTCCAATCACCAAGAAAACCCTTTGTTCTTCTCTTGTCGAGATCACCTTTGCAGCCATCTTCTTGTTCTTGTTGCCCTATCGAAAGCCCTTCTTGCCGCAAAATCAAAACCCTAGCCGAGAAGCAACAACTCCATTACAACATCATCAAGTTCCTTCACCCAAGTCCCTTGTTGCCGAGAGATCCATCACCAAGCGCCAGTAGCCTTGCGATCACAAGGCCTCTCACATCCGCGATCGCCCTCTTCGTGACTTCGCTCGCTGCCGCTCGCCTTCGTAGCTTCGCTGGTCGTACCACACGCGAGCCTTACCGAGGGCCTACTCCTGCGGAGAGCCTTGTGATCGAGCTACCTTGTGTTCAATTTAGGGTAATATCTTTCTCGAGCCTGTGTTGGTCATTTTAGTTTCGTGCAGCTATTTCGAATGGTGTTTAATTCATGTGCATTATTTATTACTTGTTAGGTTTGTTGGATCTGCAGCTCAAGGAGCATTTTATCTGTTGTGTATTTCTGCTTATTTCCAAGTAAGGACTCCTTGCTGGGGTTGTGTGGACCCTGCGGGACTTCTTTGATTGCATTCCTATTTACTTGTTTTACTGTTGCTAGCATGTTTAGTGGATAAGAACTTTTATGCTGATCTGTTCTGCTCGCATGTTTGACTCTTGTTTTCACATGTTAGTGCCATGCTAGGTTTGTTCTTCCAGCATGCTTGATTTTTGTTTTAAGCTCGTAGTACCATGCTAGGATTAATTGTTGTGAAGCATGTTTGTTTGTTAAGAAACAGGGTTTGCGTGATCTTAGATAGAACTTGTTAGGTTGTCATCATCCAGAGGCTGAGAGTGGACCAACGTATGTGTCCCCACCTGTCAGGCTGTGAGGACAGATTCCTTACCCCCGGGCAGCCAGGTGTGGAGTAGCTACCACACCGACATAAGCCTAGTCTGTAGCTTGCTAGTGCAGAACCCTGCCAATGGTGTAAGCCTACCTTGGCCGGTTCTTAGCTTCAGGCGTCGGTGGTATTCAGGCTGCTACAGTTGAGTGTCGACGACCTCGCACTACTGTAGATCGGTGACACTACTTTCGAGTCTTTAGGCATGCATACCTGGACTGGCGTAGTTTGTCCCTAGGCTCCCACATTTACGCAGTTTGCAGCAGCATGCGGTGTGCGCGCATATGCGTTAGGCACCGGGCGGAGAGCTCCCTCGGGCTAATGTTTGTGAGTACACCATTTCCTTTATGAGTTTAGAGCTAGACTTTGGGTACTCTCTCGGATGTCCCAAGACCAGCTTGGAGAGCTGGTCAAGACGAGCTGTTGAGCGGTCACTTGGCCAAGGGTATGAGACCCTCGAGGATATCTATTTTGGGATAAGCTTTTGAGCTGACATTTGGCCGAGGATAAGAGACCTTCGAGGATATCTGTTGGGATCAGTTATTGAGCTGATCACTAGGCCGAAAGTAAGAGACTTCCGATGACTAAGGAGTTGTATTGACAACTCATCCCAGAGATTCTATGTTGGTAACTGTTTGCATGTTTACTTGGATGCTAGATGATGCATTATTTCGTAGTACTATATCTCAGTTGGGGATTCTTATTGAGTGTCTTTGTACTCACCCTTATTTTCTGTGGTTTTCTACCAGATAACTTGGGACCGCACCAAGACGGCTAGTAGAGGAGCTGTAAGATCATGGGAGCTGCCGGCACCACTCTGTCTTTTTATGATTTATTTACTTGATTCAGCATGTAGTTGGACACGGAGTCCATAGGAAAATTTCTGCATATTGTGTTTTAAACTATTTATGGTTGTTTGAATAAACACTGGCCAGGAACTTGTTTTTTTGTTTTTAACAAGGTTATATTGGAATGTTTTAATTTAAGGAATTTTCATTTGTTACCTTGTCTTAAATGTTTTATATGCATGCATGCTGAGTAAGGTCCAGGTTTATGACCATTTTTAGGTTGGGTCCTTACAATTGGTATCAGAGCACAGAGTCATAGATTCTATAGACTAACCAGCTTTGTAGGTTATTTGTCCCCATGATCATCAGCACTCCACGGCCGTCAGGTTTGTCTAAGTTCTTTTAAGGGTTTTTACAGTACTGCATCTAGTATACATGTGTTACCCTTGTTGACAGTGAGAGTCCGAGAGTGGACTAGCCCTTTGTGGTTTTTGTGTAGATCGCCATAATGCAGGTTACATGCAGTGGAGCATGGACATCAGATACTACTAACACAAAGGTTGATGAGACGATGTCCAGGGTTGATCCGACCTGCAGGCCACCTTTAGCCCCAGCTGTTAGCTTGCCTAGAAAGGGTGTAGAGGCTACTATGCCTCAGAGTGAGACTCTAGGAGCAGAGTTTTCTTTGGCCATGAGAGAGATGAAGGTCGGTTTATTGGCTCAATAGAGAGCTGAGACCCAGGCACAGCTTACAGTGCAGAGAGAGGAGTCTAGGGCCTAGATAGCCCAGATGACACCTTTGATTCAGCAGGCACCCCCAGCTGCCCCAGCCCTAGTGAACCCTCCGGGCGGGCAGGAGCCTATTGTTGAGACACATGAGATTGATGGAACCACCGAGTACGACAGGTGACTCAAGGATTTCTATAAGTGGAAGCCTAGCGAGTTTAATGCTTTTGAGAACCCGCTGGTAGCAGCGAAGTGGTTGGCTAAGATAGAGCACATCTTCAGAGTAATGGGATGTCATGATGTTGAGAGCCAGAGGTGTGCAGCCCATGTGTTAACAGACACAGTAGTTTGGTGGTTAGAGTCCACCGACAGGGGTAGGCCAGTAGGATCCCCACCAGCCACCTGAGAATTCTTTAGAGTTGAGTTTCGAGCCAAGTATATCAGTGAAGAGGCCTAGCAGGAGATGGCAGAGGCCTTTTCAAACCTGAAACAGGGGACTGACACCATAGCGGGTTATGAGAAGAAATTTTCTGAGTACAGTTATTTTGCTCTAGAGTTCATAGCCACAGAGGAGCTCAAGATTAAGAAGTTTGTTGGTGGGTTGAGAATGGAGGTTGTTCAAGATGTACGAGCACTCGCTCCTGAGACATATACTTATAATTCTAAGTATCTACTGGTACAAGCCCTAGCGCACTAGCTCAGTCTGCTTAGCAATACTCTGGTCAGAAGAGGAAGTTTGAGTCTTTCAGTGGTTCCCGTTCAGGTGGACAGCAAAATCACCATTAGGGCCAGTCTCGAGGTCAGGATCAACGAGGACCCTAGCACCGACAGCAGGACCGCCAGCAGGGCGCAATCAGGCAGTCGCCCTAGTGTAACAGATGTGGCAAGCCACATTTTGGAGTTTATGGAGCTTCACTCCGAGCTTGCTACAGGTGTGGCAAGGAAAGGCACTTGGCCAGATTTTGCCCTCATGACGGAGCAGTTGCCAGGCCAGCCCAGTAGCAGGGCCGAGTTTTTGCTACGACTCGCCAGGAAGCGGAGAAGACTGATGCTGCAGTTGCAGGTACGCTGCTTGTCTTAGATCACTATGCATTTGTACTATTTGATTCGGGCTCGACCC
>JBBMKA010006055.1:0-10730 GCA_037833695.1 Sechiopsis laciniata | reverse complement strand
TGGATCTCAATTTCATTTTATTGGACCGAATACCCGTTTGGGTTTTTATGGGCTCTGATACCATATTAGAAAGTATGGACATCCATCTCAAAACCAATTGGTAATGAGAGGAGTAGTCCACCTACCTTATAAATACTAGGAGATATCCTCACCTTATCAAGGTGGGATTCTCAACAATGTCCCTAAATTTTGAAGTTATGTTTTTTTATAGGTATTTTAAGCTTTTATAAATATATATATATATATATATATATATAGGATCTTGAATTTTCAATTGTTCTTAGGTTAAATGTTGTTAATTTGGTATAAAGGTTACTAAATGTATGAATTTACTGATTTTTTTAAAATAGTATGAATTTACTCTAAATTTCAATCCGTAAAATTTAAGCGGGTCTAAATTTAATTTTGAGATAAGACTTCATATTATCTAATATGGTATCAAAGTTCTATGTGGATTATTGATTTCACAAATTTCAATCTAGCCCAAGAGGGTAAAAATTAGTTATGTGGGTATTTCGGACCCACCCATAAGGGTAAAAACAAGTATTTGATATAAAAAATTCGAATCTAACCCAAGTGTGTAAGCCTAAACGAGTATTTCGATCCATAAATTCAGATCTAATTTAAGATATAATCTTCTCAATAAAGCATCATCTTGAGGGAATATATTTAAGATACTCACTTTGTCCCCATTAAAAATGTGAGGAGTTTTCAACTACTTTAAATGATATATGAGTTGCTCTCCCATTACTAATTGATTTTAAAGTCAAATCTAACTCCTATTATCTAATATATATCTTCTTCTTCTTTTCCTTTTTTTTTCTTTTTTTTTTTTTTTTTTTTTTTTTTTTTTTTTTTTTTTAGAGAATCTATTAATTCCTATCTTTGAATAATATGTTTCATTGTTTAAATTTCAATTTTTTTTTCTAAGTACATTGTCGCTTATCCCAATTTATCAAAGAAATCTATACTATCTAATGAGATAATTCAAGTTTTTCGATAACATATATAAATGTAAATAATACACATAACCAATTATTGTTCATATATATACTCCATCATTCTATTTAATATACATCTTCTCGATTAATTTATATTTTCAACATGGAAGAAAATTATTAAATGTAATAAATTTTAAACAAATCTCTAATTAAATACTCTATATTTGTTGAACTGAGAAAAAAGTACATATTTAAACAAATAATTATTCAAATAAAATTAATTATAATATATAAATATTTTTCAAACAAAATTAATTATAATATAAATATCTTTTTTGTGAATATATTCTAACAAATTATTAAAGTAAATAAAAAAATTCTAATCATAAAAATACAATACAAAGAAAAACAACAACAACAAAATTTAAATTTCTAGTTTACAAATTCCTTGATTGTTTGTCAAATAAACACTTTTATTTGATTTCAAAAAGTAGGGTGGTACTTTTCAAAAAAAAAAAAAAAAGATAGTTAATAGAAAAAAAGATTTATAGAATATCATTTATTTCATTTTTAATTATTATTACAAATAAGGTTGGTAAAAAAATTACAATTAACCAAAAAAAAAACCATTTTCTCCAACTTCTCTATTTTAAATATCACTTGATTGTTTTTTTTTTTTTTTTTTTTCTTGAAAGGAAAATATCAATTGATTGTTTGTCAAATAATTAAACACTTTTATTCGATTTCAAAAAGTAGGGTGGCAAAGTCATAAATTGATAGTTAATAGAAAAAATGATTTATAGAATATCATTGATTTCATTTTTAATTACAAATAAAGTTCGGTAAAAAAAATTACAATTAAAATAACAAAAAAAAAAAAACTTTGAGAAAAGAAAAGATTAGGACGAAAATAATTATAAATAATTAAAAATTCATACATTCATTTTTATATGAAAACCCTTAATTAAATTAAAAATTAAATAAGAAAAGTTTAAATATACTTAGACATTCAAATTTTAAAATTTAAAACTAATAATCATATGATAAAATAATAATTATATGAAGTGAAAAATTATGAAAGATGTATACAAAATTTACCTTTAAATTGTAATTTGAAGATGGCTATAAACGCTCCTTCAAAAATTGAAATGGTTAATGGTTTATGCATGAATTAAAAAATTATAAATTAACATAAAATAAATATAATTAAGAAATTAAGAAAAAAACATAAAAGTGAAGAGGGAAGGAAAATAAGAAATTTCAAATTGTTGTTGAAAAGGAGGGAAAAGTTTTTTTTTATAGGAGTAAAAAATGAGTGAGATGCAAAACTTTTAACATTCTATAACTTGTGACATTTAATAAATAATCACCATTAAATAACAATTAATTTTTAAATATGATGTGAATGAGTAACTTGTATTATATATTTTTTTTTTTAAAAAGCAATGTTTATATTATTGTAAAAAAAAGTATTTATGATTGTGTGAGAATGTGGAGTTAAACATGCATTCACTTTTTATTAAAGTGTTTAACATTTATTGTTAATAACTGGAGAATAGTAGTACTCAAAAAATAAAAATAAATAAATAAAAAATAATAAGGGAGAATAAAATTAACCGGCATTCACTTTTATTTCAGAAAAAAAAAATGCATTCTCACTTTGTTCAATAAATTGGCATAAATAGTTATTTAAATATTTAAATAAATAATAAATTCACTCTGTTTTTTTTTTTATTATAGTTTCGTGGGTGTGTAATTTAAATAGAATGGTAAATTTGCTATTTAAAGTGTGGTTTAAGAATAAAATAATTAAAAAATGATTTTTTTTCTTAAACCACACTTTAAATAGCATGATATGATGTAGTATAATTTGATGGAACAAATTTCAAACTAGAACAGTAAAAATATTTTTTTTTTTACAGTTTAGGAGATTAAGTGAATAGTTACCTTAAATTTTAAAGGATGTTTGTATAATTTAAGTAAAGATATTGGCTAACTGAAAGAAAAATATTCAAACTTTAATGGGACTAGTAAAAAGTAAATATTTAAACGTGGATGTCGATGTTAATGCCAATATTAGGAGATTTTAATTTTACAAATTTATTGATCGGTTTATTATTTAAATATCAATATCTGCAAATATTTTCTTTTTTAAAAAAATCGATATCTGCTAATATTCTTATCAATAAAAAAGCTATAGAAATGATTAAATTAGTCGTTTAAGTTCTTTCACACTAAGATTGTTGATGTGTTACGGAATAGGTCGGTGGCGCGATTGTTCATCTAGTTTAGTGTTAATCTATTTCCATTCCACGATAACTTTAGAATCGGTATTTGTAATCTCCCTTCTCCCAACTTGTATTAAAAAAAAAAAAAAGAAAAGATTATTGATGTGTTGACTTATTTGATTGTATTTTAATTTAACTTTACGATTACGAGTTCGATCTTGAAAATCAATATTTAACTTTCAAAGCCAATTAAAGCTAAATCTTTAAGTATATTTTTTTAGAGAAATAACTTTGGATATGGAAGGGTTACATGGAGAAAGAAAAGGAAGAGGAGAAGGCTCTTAAACGATTTGGATTTCTTAAGAGAGATAGAAATGGCGTTGCGATATCAACTATATGAGAATTCTAATGATATCATATCTAACCTGATAACTAAGAGTTTATCCATTCGAATTTCTACTTCAAATATTGTTTTTTTTTTTTTTTTTCTTTAAGTTGTGTGATGTGTGTGGTTGAAAAATTAGTTGATGAAAAGTGCTGATTCAGCAAAGGGAGATTGTATCTATCTAAAAACATGTCTTAATCCAACAAAAAAAAAGGGTTCACATCTAAAAACCAAATTCAATAATGTTATGTTTTGTGGGGCTCTCTTTCACTTGTCTGTCTAACTTTCATAATTGCAATGTTTGGCCATTTCTAACACCTCCAACTTTTAAAACAAATCTTCATATTCATGGATAGTTGGTAAAGTTGTAAGAAATTCTATTCACCCTTTTAAAATTGTCATACTTTTTTTTTTTTTGAATTATCAACTCAATTGTCATACTAATAATCTTACAGTAAATTTGAGGTTTACTAATCTTATAGCAAATTTAAAAGATATTTAATCATTAAAATTTAGCATTATTGAAATATTACAGAAATAAAGTTTGATTTTAAAATATATGAAGTAAATATAAACTATAATTTAAAATTGAAGTATAATTTTGGTTGGAAAGAGACCATTTTACTTTTTTCTATAAAAAACCTTATTTTAAACAGCTTTTTCCTGAAAAACTAGAGAAAATTAAATAATGGCTTTTAGTTTGTTTTTAGGGCTTCTTTCTCGAGGCCTGCAGATCATTTTGTTGGGATACAAATAAATATTACACATTAGTTAGATGAATTGAAGGTTAGGTTTATATAAGTGATCATAATATCTCGATTGGTATGAATTCTTTTCGGTGAAATTAAAAAAGTAAAGTCATGTGGGTACACTCTCAAAGTGGACAATATATTAACTTGGAGATCCATGATGAATTGTTATCCTCATCAATTGGTATAGTCATAAGTCGGTAGATCACCTTGGTGTAAGACAAAGACGTTTAAAATTCAAAGACGAAAATTTATAGTAACTCAGTCAGGCTAACAGTGTATTATCAGGAAAAAAAAAAAAAAAAAGAAAACGAAAAAGAAAAAAAGAGTTAGTTACATATAATAATATTGTCATTGTGAAAATTCGGTCTGTCGGATCAACGGTGTACTCTCATTAAAAGAGAAATTGGTTTGAATGTCAACTAGACAGATTAACTATTTTTCTTTGTTCAATAGAGGATTTGAATTCTTGAATGTAGAGCACAAAAGATGAGCGCACAAAGTGACTCAATATAACTTTGATTAAGGGAATCCGGGTTGAATTATCATCCTTATCACATTATTCTTCTTGTTTTTAGAGGGATTGGTGAACAAGAAAAAAAAAAAAAAAAAAAAAAAAAAAAAAAAAAAAAATATATATATATATATATATATATATATTAGTATTATTATTAGTATTATTATTATTTTCTTTTTTGAGATTACAACAATTGAAGGGGGAGGGACTTGAACTCAACACCTTTTTGGTCACTAGAGATACTAAGCTACTACTCTTGTTGACGAGAGATTTGGATTATATTCGGTTGATTTATTATTTTTCTAATATATTCTTAGAAAGATATATAGTTGAATTATACTCAAAACGGATAAAAAAAAGTTCGTTTAAATATAAATTCAAGAAAATGGTAGAAAAAAAAATTAAAGAATCTCTTGCGTTTATTTGCTCTCAAATTTTTTACTGTTGCATTTACATTTGAAAAAAAAAAAAAAAAGTTGAATTCTTATTAAAATTGTTATTCCTTTTTTGTTATATATATATTAAAAGTTGAATAGTTCCTTAATAATTTTATATCATTTTCGTTAGCATGGTCTTAAATTGAGTATCATTTTCATGAGTTAATCCCCACTTAAAAAGTTATGTAGACTATTTTCATTCCAATTGTGAGTAATCAACATCAATCATGGTTATATTTTCTTCAAAAAAAAAAAAAAAAAGATTATTTTCATTCCAATTGTGAATAATCAACATCAATTTTTGTTGTATTTTCATTAAAAAAAAAAAAAAAAAAAAAACCATCAATGATGCCTATAATTTTATTTTTTATTTTTTATTTTTTGAGAATCGGCTATAATTTTAATTTCAATGTTTATAAGAAAACAGAAAATACTATAGTATATAATTAATCTTATTTAAAAAATTTCCTAATTTTTTATTCCATAATTAAAAGAAACGAAACAAAAGAACATTTAAAAAAATCAAACCATATAAACAAAACTCTTAAACATGATTGGTTTTTTTCACTCAAAATATTCTTAATTAATCACCTTAATATAATATATCTCAACATTTCCGATCTATATTTAATTGGTGATATGATTTGATGTTTTTCGGCACACAAGTTAATCATAAAACTTTTTCCACCTAAAAACACACACATTCATTTTAGCTGAAAAATAATGGTGATTGATATGTAATAATATTTCATCATTAAGCAATACATATACAATGAACACTACATACACAAAATCATATGCAATAATGATCTATTTCCATATGAACTTGATGAATAATCTACTTTTGTACTCATTATATTTATTGGTATATTTTGATGAAATCTTGAAAAAGTAATTTCAAGGACTAAAATAAATAATTATATAATGTGTATTATATAATATATTAGAGAGATATTTATAATGAGTCTGCCTCAAGAACAACTGTAAGAAAATGATTTTCAATGACTAATAGCATCAATATTGCCCCTTTCAATTCTTCTTTTGGCATGAATTTTTGAAATCATAGCTTAGAGCATCAAACTAGGTGGGGCCAAATGTGCATATAACTACAAAGGAATATTCAAACAACTTGCACCAAAAAAAAAAAAAGAAAAAAGAAATGAAAAAAGGATTTGGCTTTTTATGATTTAACAACTTCTATATATCCTGGATTCTATTTTCCTTATTTTCATGAGGAAACAAATATGTATTTGGCTCCATAATATCTTCTATTTAATTTTATTTACTAAATAAGAAATGTTTTCAAGGTTCACATATTAGTTAATTATAGCTGAAGTTATATAGGAACAGCTGTTTATTTTAATTCTTTATTTTTTAAATAAAACAGCTGTTTATTCATATAGAACAAACTAGGTTTCATTTCTTGAATAAAAACTACAATTATTCTCCGGAAAAAGTTATTTGTGACAAGAAGTTTACTAAAATATATATCCCTTCACTTTTTCCCCAATTTTTGACATTTAAGAAAGAAAATAAAAATGAAAAAGTAGAAGAAAAATAAAAAGAAACAGAGAGAGAGAGAGTTCCAATGAAGATTTGGTGTAATAATATAATTAAATAAAGATTTATTAAATTTCAAGGTTTTTTTTTTTTTTTTGTAATTTTTAAATTTGGTTTGATTTTTTTATAACATAGATATAAAGTTAATTAACCAAACAATGAAACACATATGTGAAAGTAATATCTATAAACTTAAATTTAAATCCTTATAAAATGCTAACAAGAGCAAGTAGTTCAGTGGTGTCAGTATATATTTAATGATTAGAGGTTATTGGTTCAAATCCTTCCCCTTAATTTCAAAAAAAAAAAAAAAAATCCTTCTAAAAATAAAAAGGATAACTTTCAAATGGGAAATGGATACCATTAAATTGGCATAATAATTATATTGGAAAAGTAAATAAATGGAAGCAATAATTAGAGAATGGGGAAGGGTTTTATAAAGAAGAGAAAGTGAATGAGAATGATAGGGTAAAAAAGGAAAAACATATAGCATTGGTTGTTTTTGCTTCTTCTCTTCTGTTTAAGTTATTCATTTCAATGGTTGTTTTTGCCTAACATCTTCTTGTCAACTACAAAAAAGTTGGTAAACAGCTGTTCTTCACTTTTTTGTTCTTTAATTAGCACCCAAATTAGGTAATAATAAACTTTGATTTATTCTTTTAACAACTTTATATTATTGTTGGTTTTGCTTGCATTCTAAGCTTTCCCTAGTACCCTATACCCCTAACTAAACTTCTATCATTTATCCTATAGAATCTCTTTTTTCATTCTATCCTTTTATAAACTTTCATTTAATATATACATAAATATATACACACACACATATATATATATATATATATAATATTTAAATATATTTTTTTTAATTTATAGGTTAGATTTCAAATTTATAACTTCTTGATTATTAAATTGTATATATGTTATAGAAGCTTAGATCATTTTGATAAATTTCTAATTAAATAATCAATTGAATTAGACTTAAAGTTTTAAAAAATTATTATATTCTTAAAAACTATTAATTTACAAACTTTTATGGTTTCTAAAGTCTATAGATTATATTGATCTAAAAAAAAGTCTATAGATTATATCATCCTATTTAAAACTAACCACCTTAATTAATATTGAGTGTGATTCTTTGATTTGATGATATATATATATATATAGTTGTGGTTTATAAATTTTATAAACTATATTTTATAATAATAATTTTCGTTATCTAGATTTTAGTAACATATCACCATTGTTTTCAGTCTTTTAATGCTATTTTGAACTAATTGCTATTAAATAAACGAGAGAGATGGCTAGATTAAGATGTTGAAATAATACATTCAGTGTATTCTATGGTTGAGTTGAGTTATAGAATCGAATCTTCCTCCCCAATTTATTGAACTAAGAAAATATATTTTACAAAACAAAATAATTATTTATATAGGTTTACATATATTCTCGTTCATATACATTTTATTTTATTTAATAGATGGCACTACTCTTCTAAAATTTTATGGATCGAATTTGTGACCGTGATGTTAAACTGAATTATCCCTAAACAATAAAATCAACGGGCTACCAACCTTTTCGATACTTATTTTTGCTTTTAAACTTTCATATATTGTATATATATCTAAATTGAAAAAGAAAATGTGTTTGTTTCTTAACCTGTATGATTTTTTGAGTAATTATGAATAAAAAACACACACACAAATGAAATTTAGACTTTGCAATTTTCATTTATCACATAAATGAATTAGGAACGAAACAGGAAAATCATTATTTTCTTAATTTAATAATATTTGGGACTCGAATTCATAACCTTACTATATGATTCATGTTGCTACTAAAGTACTATTATTGTGGCACTAGAAGACCAATTATATAACTTAAAATGTCAATATTTATTCATCATCGAGATATCAACACAATCCAGTTTATATGAAATAGTTTATTAAAAAATCAACTACAATAATTAAGATTGTCTTCAATGCAACGTTGAAAAAAATGAAAATATTTAAAATTTTAGAAATAAAAAAGAGAATCAATCAAATAATAGAATAAGACTTAACAAAATTAATTACGACTTGTATGGTGTGAAAAAGATGTCTTAAAAACGATATGGGAAAGAAAGCCAAGCAATAAGAGAAAGATTTGGGTGAAGCCTAGACACCTCCACACATGTCGTCGTTGATGTGACGCTTTAATAGTTACAAATTTCTTCTTTCTTTTTTTAATCTCTTCTTGTTTATAATTTATTTTTTGTTTTTTTGTGACTCTTAAACAATGGCATATGTGGGGGTGCAATGCAACCTCAACCCAAATATGGTTCCAGTAATAGAGCCACCAATATTCTTGCATACAATATATTTAAAGAGAGAAAAAAAAATTTGCTCAATGGTTGAACCAATCATAGGCAATTAATTTATTTACTTTTCGAGAGCAATTTAGGTGATGACTTGACATCATTTAAATTGTGAAGTCCATCTATGTGGTTTAATGAGAGCCACAATTTAAATTTTTTTTAATTTTATCTTTTTATTTTTTTTAAGTTTGAGAATAACAAGATATTGTCATTTAAATTGCTCTCTTACTTTTCCGGGATTCATTCTAAGTTTTGTTGATAAAAAAAATCCACTTTTATTTTTAATATTTACCACGTTTACCAATCTAATAAGTCAGACCTCAATTGTACTAAAAAAAAAAAAGAAAGAGGATTTAGGGTTAACACTAAACCTCATTTCCTTAAAATATGACTTTATTAATGTATATTTTTAAAATAAAATAATAATAATAATAGCAAAAGTTAGATTTTCGAAAACTGACATAATTGCAACCAATAATAAAATTAATAAACAAACACTTCAATTGAAGAAATAGCACAATAACCAATTATAATATGTTTATTTAATTAAATATTTAGACAATTATTTAAACTCCTACGGTAGATATTTGTTTATTAGGGTGTATTTGTTTTTTTGGACATAAGAGTGGAGTGAAGTGGACTGGAAGAGAATGAAGTGGTTAATAGTAGTATGAAGTGGTTAACTACTCGTTTGGATATTAAGGTTAATAGAACTGGAGTAACCAATTACTTGTTTGAGGATTGAGATTAAAAGTGGTTGATATAATTTTTTTGAAGTAAATAATAACAATTATGTATAATTAAAAAATTATGAATTTTAATTATTCACCTCAATTACTGATATTTTTTTAACTAATCTTAAAAAGTATTTTTATATTTTTTTAATTTAATAATAATTCAAATTGAAGAATTCAAATCCGTGATATTTTAGTTCATTGACACACATATACATCTTTAAGATAATTAAAAAAATATCATATTCAATTATCAATCAACTTTTAATTTTATATTTTGTTACTAAACATATTAGTAACATGAATTAAACAAAAAATAATAAATTTATAATTTTGGATTAAATTTACCACCGAATAGACGGTTAAATTGTAAATTATTAAGAAAGTAGAAGAAATATATTTACGAGAAACTTGTAAAAATATATTCTTCTATAAAATAAAAAAAAATAAAAAATAGTAGGATATAATGGTTTTATTAAGCAAAAGTAAACAAAATATATTACATAATAGTTAAAATATTTATTTCCTAACACGGAAATAGAAGAAGAAAAAATTCCTAACTTCAAAATATATGTTTTTTTTTCTTATCTAACTTTATTAAATTTTGTTACTTATTTTTATTATTTTTTAAAATATTAACTATTAGAAAAATAAAATAACTAAAATGTCAATTTAATCTACTTTTAATTTTGTTTTAGTTTGATTCTTTTAATTTTAAATATCAAATTTTAATCTTTATAATGATAATTCAACTAAAATTTAGTATTTGTTATTAATTTATTACTATATTTCATTTGCAAATTTGTTCTTATTAATTTTTCATAAT
>JBBMKA010006054.1:0-10730 GCA_037833695.1 Sechiopsis laciniata | reverse complement strand
TTCGTGGGTGAAAAAAAAAAAAAAAAAAAAAAAAAAAATATATATATATATATATATATATATATATTACTTATATACCAATCAATTAAAAAAACCCTTTTCTCAAAAAAAAAAAATGTATACACAATCAAAAATTTAAAAGTTCAATTCCCAAATATATAAACAAATATAGAAGGCATATACTTGAAGAAAAAAAATGTAAACCATCCTTTACTTTGTTGGGTACTGTTTCAAGAAAAAAGTAACTATTTCTGTGGATTTGATTGAAATAAAAAAAAAGTAAAACATTAATTGTCTACACAATTAATTTTTAAAAATAGTATACACAATAAAAATTTAAAAGTTCAATTTCTAAATATAAATTAAATGAACAACTATTGAAGAAGAAAAAAAAAGCCCACGGTTGAATAGCTTTTCAATAAAAATGTAATTTGGGTTGTTTTTTGGATATTTTGATTATTTTTTGTTTGAGATTACAATAACTTTATTGATTTACACTAATGCCATTAAACTAGTGCTTTTGTTGCAAGATATTTTGATTAGTAAAAAGATAATAATATTAAATTATGAAGAAGAAAAAATCTTGTTGGACTATTTCCTTTATTTGATTGGAAAAAATAAATAAATATTATTTATATACAAAATCAATTAAAAATAATAATAATAACAACAACAGAATAGATAATTACAAATTTAAAAGTTCAACTTTTAAAATATGAACTAAAGAAACAAATATCAAAATTCAGTATTTAAAAAAAAAAATGCAAACTACCTTTTATGGACTTTTAGACACTATTAAAAAAATGTAATTTGGTTGTTTTCTTTAATTTTTATTGAAATATAATATACATAGTTTTATGAAAAGTAGAGCAATCATAACAACGGAATAATTCTTAAAAAGAATTTATTTTATACTCCATCAAGCAATAGAAAAATTAAAATGCTAGCTATTTTTCTTGATTTGATGAAAAAAAAACATTACTTATATACACAATCAATTAAAAAAAAAAACAACTGTATACACAATCAAAAATTTAAAAGTTGAACAAAAAAATATTAAAAGTTAAATTTTTATGTATAAACTAAAAAAATAAATATGGAAGGTTCACATTTCAAAAAAAAAAAAAAAAAAACACAACCGACCGCCACCTTAACGGCGGTTGGACACTGTAAAAAAAAGTAATTTCGATTTTTTTTCTTTATATTATTTAAAATATTAAATATAAAAAAATATTTTTAAATTATGAAAGATTAATGTAGTATGATTTTTCCCTTGATTTGATTGAAAAAAAAAACATTATTTATATGCATAATCATTTTTTTTTAACTAAAAAATAAATATCGAAGGCCAATGTTTCAATAAAAAAAATGATGACGGTCATTTGGGACATTGTTTCAAGAAAAATGTAATTTGGTTTTTTTCTTTGATTTTATTGAAATTAATAAATATAAAATATACATAACTTTAGCAAAAGTATGATATTTTAACTAGTATAAAGATAATAATGTTAAATTATGAAAGATTAAAATGTAATTTGGTTGTTTTCTTTGATTTGATTGCAAAAAAATTTAACATTACTTATACACACAATCAATTAAAAAAAAAAAAAAAAAAGAAAAAAAGACAACACCTGTATACTAAATCAAAAGCTTAAAAGTTCAATCAAGGAAAACAAATATCAAAATTCAATATTTAAGGAAAAAAAAATCAAGGAACTACCCTTTATGGACTTTTAGACACTATTAAAAAAAAAAAGTAATTTGGTCGTTTTCCTTGATTTGATTGAAATTACTGAAATATAATATACAAAGTTTTATGAAAAGTAGAGCAATCATAATAAAGGAATAATTCTTAAAAAGAGTTTATTTAATACTCTATTAAGCAGCAGAAAAATTAAAATGTATTCTGGCTATTTTTCTTGATTTGATGAAAAAAAAACACTACTTATATACACAATCAATTAAAAAAAAACAACTGTATACACAATCAAAAATTTAAAAGTTGAACAAAAAAATATTAAAAGTTAAATTTTTATGTATAAACTAAAAAAATAAATATGGAAGGTTCACATTTCAAAAAAAAAAAAAAAAAAACACAACCGACCGCCACCTTAACGGCGGTTGGACACTGTAAAAAAAAGTAATTTCGATTTTTTTTCTTTATATTATTTAAAATATTAAATATAAAAAAATATTTTTAAATTATGAAAGATTAATGTAGTATGATTTTTCCCTTGATTTGATTGAAAAAAAAAACATTATTTATATGCATAATCATTTTTTTTTAACTAAAAAATAAATATCGAAGGCCAATGTTTCAATAAAAAAAATGATGACGGTCATTTGGGACATTGTTTCAAGAAAAATGTAATTTGGTTTTTTTCTTTGATTTTATTGAAATTAATAAATATAAAATATACATAACTTTAGCAAAAGTATGATATTTTAACTAGTATAAAGATAATAATGTTAAATTATGAAAGATTAAAATGTAATTTGGTTGTTTTCTTTGATTTGATTGCAAAAAAATTTAACATTACTTATACACACAATCAATTAAAAAAAAAAAAAAAAAAGAAAAAAAGACAACACCTGTATACTAAATCAAAAGCTTAAAAGTTCAATCAAGGAAAACAAATATCAAAATTCAATATTTAAGGAAAAAAAAATCAAGGAACTACCCTTTATGGACTTTTAGACACTATTAAAAAAAAAAGTAATTTGGTTGTTTTCCTTGATTTGATTGAAATTACTGAAATATAATATACAAAGTTTTATGAAAAGTAGAGCAATCATAATAAAAGAATAATTCTTAAAAAGAGTTTATTTAATACTCCATTAAGCAGCAGAAAAATTAAAATGTATTCTGGCTATTTTTCTTGATTTGGATGAAAAAAGATAAACATTACTTATATACACACTCAATTAAAAAAAAAAAACAACTGTATACACAATCGAACATTTAAAAGTTGAACAAATAAAAATATTAAAAGTTAGATATAAACTAAAAAAATAAATATGAAGGCTCACATTTCAAAAAAAGAAACGCAACCGACTGCCACCTTGCCGACTGTTGGACACAGTAAAAAAAAAGTAATTTCGATCGTTAAAAATATGAAAGATTAATATGTAATATGATTTTTCCCTCGATTTGATTGAAAAAAATAAACATTATTTATATGCATAATCTTTTTCCTTTTTTTTTAACTTAACGACAAATATCGAAGGGCAATGTTTCAATAAAAAAATGATGACTGCCATTTGCCGACTGTTGGACACTGTTTCAAGAAAAATGTAATTTGGCTTTTTTCTTTGATTTTATTGAAATTAATAAATATAAAATATACATAACTTTACCAAAAGTATGATATTTTGATTAGTATAAAGATAATAATGTTAAATTACGAAAGATTATGAAAGATTAAGATGTAATTCGGTTGTTTTCTTGATTTGATTGCAAAAAATTAAACATTAATTATACACACAATTAATTAAAAGAAAAAAAAAACAACAACAGTTACAACAGTATACTCAATCAAAAGTTTAAAAGTTCAATTTTTAAATATAATTTAAACCAATAAATATTGGAGGCCAATATTTTTAAAAAAATTACTGACGATTTTGCCGACAGTTAATTAGACATAGATAGCCAACTGTTGAACACAGTTTCAAGAAAAATATAATTTTTCTTTTTTCTTGATTTGATTGAAATTATAAAATATAAAATATATATAAATTTAAGAACAATATGATATTTTATTTAGGAAAAAAAGATAGGAGAGTTAAATTACAAAAGAATAAAATGTAGTTTAACTGGTTTTTTTTTATTTGATTGAAAAAAAAATTAAACATTATTTATCTTATATATACCATTATTTTTTTTAAAACAACTGTATTCACAATAAAAAAAATTTAAAGTTTAATTTTTAAATATAATTTAAATTAACAAATATCGAACGTCAATATTTCGAAGAAAAAAAAATGTGTCTACTGTCGCTTGGATACCGTTTAAAAAAAAAGTATTTTGTGTGTTTTACTGATTTGATTTAAAAAAAAAACTAAACATTACTTATAAACACAATCAAATATTTAAAAAAAATGTATGCATAATAGAAAAGTTAAAAGTTCAAATTCAAAATATACACTAACTAATAAATATCGAAGGTCTATATTTGAAAACAAAAAAAATCGCTGACACTCGTTTGCCAATAGTTGTTCGCCGTCTCAAGAATAATGTACTTTGGCTATTCTCCTTAATTTGATTGAAAAAGAAAAAATTAAACATTACTTAAATACACCATCAATTTAAAAAAAGTTGTGTACACAAGTAAAACTTTCAAAAGTTCAATTTCAAAGTATAAACTAAACAAACAAATATCGAAGGGTGGTATTTCAAGAAGGAAAAAAAAAGGCATCTAGTTTGTTGATTGTTGGACGCCATTCCAAGAAAAATGTAATTTAGCCGTTTTCTTTATTTGATTGAAAAAAAAAAAATTAAACATTACTTGTACACACCATTGATTGAAAAAAATATAAACATTTAAAATATATATATATATATATATATATATTAATAGCTTAGTTTTGAAATATAAACTAAAAGAACAATTATCGAAAGCAAATATTTCAAGAAGAAAAGAAAACTTCCACTACCATTTTGTGATGGTTGGACACCATTTCAAGAAAAATGTAGTTAGGTTATTTTTATTGATTTCATTGATTAAAAAATATATATTACTTATATACCAATCAATTAAAGAAACCCTTTTCTCAATTTTTTTTTTTTTAATACACAATCAAAAATTTAAAAGTTCAATTGCTAAATATATAAACAAATATAGAAGGCAGATACTTGAAGAAAAAAAAATGTAAACCATCGTTTACTTTGTTGGGTACTCTTTCAAGAAAAAATGTAACTATTTTCCTTGATTTCATTGAAATAAGAAAAAAAGTAAACATTAATTATATACACCATTAATTTTGTAAAAATGGTATAGACAATAAAAATTTAAAATTTGAACTTCTAAATATATATTAAATGAACAAATATCGAACAAGAAAAAAAATACCGACTGTTGAATAGCGTTTCAACAAAAATGTAATTTGGGTTGTTTTCTAGATATTTTGATTTTTTTTAGATTGAAATAACTTTATTGATTTACACTGATGCCACTAAACTGATGCTTTTGTTGAAAGTTGTTTTTTATTAGTAAAAAGATAATAAATTATGAAGAAAAAAAATGTTATTGGACAATTTCCTTTATTTGATTAGAAAAAATAAATATTATTTATATACAAAATCAATTCAAAATAATAATAATAATAATAACAACAACGGAATACATAATTACAAATTTAAAAGTTCAACTTTTTAAATATCAACTAAAGAAACAAATATCAAAATTCAATATTTAAAGAAAAAAAAAATGCAAACTACCCTTTATAGACTTTCTGACACTATTTAAAAAAAAATGTAATTTGGTTGTTTTCCTTGATTTGATTGAAATTATTGAAATATAATATGCAAGGTTTTATGAAAAGTAGAGCAATTATATCAACGGAATAATTCTTAAAAGAGTTTATTTAATATTCCATTAAGCAGTAGAAAAATTAAAATGTAGTCCGGCTATTTTTCTTGATTTGGATGAAAAAAAATAAACATTACTTATATACACACTCAATTAAAAAAAAACAACAAATGTATACCCAATCAAACATTTAAAAGTTGAACAAATAAAAATAATAAAAGTTAAATTTATAGATATAAACTAAAAAAATAAATATGAATGGCTCACGTTTCGAAAAAAGAAACACAACCGACTGCCACCTTGCCGACTGTTGGACACAGTAAAAAAAAGAAAGTAATTTCGATTGTTTTTCTTTATATTACTGAAAATATTAAATATAAAGAAAATATTTTTAAATTATGAAAGATTGCCAATGTTTTAATAAAAAAGTGATGACTGTCATTTGCCGACTGTTGGACACTGTTTCAAAGAAAAATGTAACTTGGTTTTTTTGTTTGATTTTATTGAAATTAATAAATATAAAATATTCATAACTTTACCAAGAATATGTTATTTTCACTAGTATGAAGATAATAATGTTAAAATATGAAAGATTAAAATGTAATTTGGTTGTTTTCCTTGATTTGATTGCAAAAAAAATTAAACATTAATTATACACACAATCAATAAAAAAAAAAAAAAAAAATTAAAAGCTACACGAGTATACTCAATCAAATGTTTAAAAGTTCAATTTTTAAATATAAACTAAACCAATAAATATTGGAGGCTAATATTTCAAAAAAAAAAAATACTGACGATTTTGCCGACTGTTAGACATAGATAGCCGACTTTTGAACACAGTTCCAAGAAAAATAAAGTTTTTCTTTTTTCTTGATTTGATTGAAATTATAAAATATATAAATTTGAGAACAATATGATATTTTGTTTAGGAATAAAAAGATAGGAGAGTTAAATTACAAAAGAATAAAATGTAGTTTGATTGTTTTTTTTATTTTATTGAAAAAAAATTAAACATTATTTATCTTATATATACCATTATTTTTTTTTAAACAACTATATTCACAATAAAAAAAATTGAAAGTTTAATTTTTAAATATAATTTAAATTAACAAATATCGAACGTCAAAATTGCAACAAAAAAAAGTATCAACTGTCGTCTGTTTGTTGGACACAGCTTCAAAAAAAAAGTATTTTGTGTGTTTTCCTTATTTGATTGAAAAGAAAACTAAACATTACTTATAAACACAACCAATTAAAAAAAAAAATTGTATACATAATAGAAAAGTTAAAAGTTCAAATTCAAAATAGACACTAACGAATAAATATCAAAGGCCGATATTTGAAAGAAAAAAAAATCACTGACACTCGTTTGCCAACGGTTCGTCGCCGTCTCAAGAATAATGTACTTTGACTATTCTCCTTAATTTGATTGAAAAAGCAAAAATTAAACATTACTTAAATACACATAGATTGTTTTTCTTTATATTACTGAAAATATTAAATATAAAGAAAATATTTTTAAATTATGAAAGATTAATATGTAGTATGATTTTTCCCTTAATTTGATTGAAAAAAATAAATAACATTATTTATATGCACAATCTTTTTTTTTTTTTTTAACTTATCAACAGATCTCAAAGGCCAATGTTTCAATAAAAAAAATGATTATTGTCATTTGCCGACTGTTGGACACTGTTTCAAGAAAAATATAATTTGGCTTTTTTGTTTGATTTTATTGATATTAATAAATATAAAATATACATAACTTTACCAAAAGTATGATATTTTGATTAGTATAAAGATAATAATGTTGAATTATGAAAGATTAAAATGTAATTTGGTTGTTTTCCTTGATTTATTACAAAAAAATTAAACATTACTTATCCACTCAATCAAAAAAATTAAATATCGGAGGCCGAAATTTCAAAAAAAAAATGCTGACGATTTTACAGACTGTTAGACATAGTTAGCCGACTATTGAACATAGTTTCAAGAAAAATATAGTTTTTTTTTTTTTTTTTATTTGATTGAAATTATAAAATATAAAATATATATAAATTTGAGAACAAAATGATATTTTGTTTAAGAAAAAAAAGATAGCTAATAGATTTTTGAGAAACTGTTGTAAATGCTCATTTATTATTTCTCCCTAACAATTAAAAATCAAACATGATGAAGGAACTTAAAATTTTAAGAATATTGAAGAACAAACTTAAAATAATTAGAAGAATTGAAATCACATTTTTAAGTTTAGTGTATTTTACTTAATAGTAGACCCCACATAATTTTGAAGAGGTAGCCAAATCTTTATTTTTTATTTTTTGTTATAAATCCTAAAGCGAATTCCTCTATTTTCACTTACAATGTCTGTTATAATGGCACGGGCTCAAACTCAACCTTTCATTACCAATTTGTCAACCTTCTACGAATTTTGTCTAACCAGACAACAATCCTTCCTCCAACAGCTAATTCGATCACAACAACAGACCCACAGGACAAGGAACAAGCCCAACAACGGCTAATAAGCCAAGTTCTTGATTTGATTGCAAAAAAATTAAACATTAAAAAACAACAACAACAGCTACACCAGTATGCTCAATCAAAAGTTTAAAAGTTCAATTTTTAAATATAAACTAAACTAATAAATATTGGAGGCCAATATTTCAAAAAAAAAAAACTTACAATTTTGCGACTGTTAGACATAGATAGTTGACTGTTGAACACAATTTCAAGAAAAATATAGTTTTTCTTTTTTTTTTATTTGATTGAAATTATAAAATATAAAATATATAAAAATTTGAGAACAATATGATATTTTGTTTAGGAATAAAAAGATAGGAGAGTTAAATTACAAAAGGATAAAATGTAGTTTGACTGTTTTTTTTTTATTTGATTGAAAAAAAATTCAACATTATTTATCTTATATATACCATTAATTTTTTTTTAAAACAACTGTATTCACAATAAAAAAATTTAAAGTTTAATTTTAAAATATAATTTAAATTAACAAATATCGAACGTCAATATTTCAACAAAAAAAAATATCTACTATCGTCTGCTTGTTGGACACAGTTTCAAAAAAAATGTATTTTGTGTGTTTTCCTTATTTGATTGAAAAAAAAAACTAAACATTACTTATAAACACAATCAATTAAAAAACAATTATATACATAATAGAAAAGTTAAAAGTTCAAATTCAAAATATATACTAACGAATAAATATCGAAAGCCGATATTTGAAAGAAAAAAAACCACTGACACTCGTTTGCCAACAGTTCGTCGCCGTCTCAAGAATAATGTACTTTGGCTATTCTCCTTAATTTGATTGAAAAAGCAAAAATTAAACATTACTTAAATACACCATCAATTTAAAATAGTTGTATACACAATTAAAACTTTCAAAAGTTCAACTTTAAAGTATAAACTAAACAAACAAATATCGAAGGGTGGTATTACAAGAAGAAAAAAATAAAGCATCTAATTTGTTAGATTGTTGGACACCATTTCAAGAAAAATGTAATTTAGCCATTCTCCTTATTTGATTGAAAAAAAAAATTAAACATTATTTATACACACCATTAATTAAAAAAAATGTACACATTTAATATATTTTATATTAATAGCTCAGTTTTGAAATATAAACTAAAAGAACAATTATCAAAAGCAAATATTTCAATAAGAAAAGAAAACTTCGAGCACCATTTTGTGATTGTTGGACACAGTTTCAAGAAAAATATAGTTGGGTTATTTTTATTGATTTCATTGATTAAAAAAATATATATATATATATTACTTATATACCAATCAATTAAAAAAACCCTTTTCTCAAAAAGAAAAAAAAAATGTATACACAATCAAAAATTTAAAAGTTCAATTGTCAAATATATAAACAAATATAGAAGGGAGATACTTGAAGAAAAAAAAGGTAAACCCTTTTACTTTGTTGGGTACTGTTTCAAGAAAAAATATAACTATTTTCCTTGATTTCATTGAAATAAAAAAAAAGTAAACATTAATTATATACACCATTAATTTTTAAAAAATGGTATAGACAATAAAAATTTAAAATTTCAACTTCTAAATATATATTAAATGAACAAATATTGAAGAAGAAAAAAAATGCCTACGGTTGAATAACGTTTCAACATAAATGTAATTTGGGTTGTTTTGTGAATATTTTGTTTTTTTTTTTTTTGTTTGAGATTGCAATAACTTTATTGATTTACACTGATGCCACTAAACTGTTGCTTTTGTTTAACGATGTTTTGATTAGTAAAAAGATAATAATATTAAATTATGAAGAAAAAAAATGTTGTTGGATTATTTCCTTTATTTGATTGGAAAAAATAAATAAATATTATTTATATACAAAATCAATTCAGAAAAAAAAAAAAAAACAATAAAAACAACAACCGAATACATAATTACAAATTTAAAAGTTCAACTTTTTAAATATCAACTAAAGAAACAAATATCAAAATTCAATATTTAAAGAAAAAAAAAATGCAAAATACCCTTTATGGACTTTTAGACACAATTAAAAAAAAAAGTAATTTGGTTATTTTCTTTGATTTGATTGAAATTATTGAAATATAATATACAAAGTTTTATGAAAAGTAGAACAATCATAACAACGGAATAATTCTTAAAAAGAGTTTATTTAATACTCCATTAAGCAGCAGAAAAATTAAAATGTAGTTAACTATTTTTCTTGATTTGGATGAAAAATAAAAGAAACATTACTTATATACACACTCAATTAAAAATAAACAACAACCGTATACACAATCAAACATTTAAAAGTTGAACAAATAAAAATATTAAAAGTTAAATTTCTAGATATAAACTAAAAAAATAAATATCGACGGTTCACATTTCAAAAAAAGAAACACAACCGACTGTTGGACACTGCGATTTTTTTTCTTTATATTACTGAAAATATTACATATAAAGAAAAAAAATTTAAATATGAAAGATTAATATGTAGTATGATTTTTCCCTTAATTTGATTGAAAAAAAAACATTATTTATATGCACAATCTTTTTTTTTTTTTAACTTATCAACAAATTTCAAAGGCCAATGTTTCAATAAAAAAATGATGACGATCATTTGCCTACTATTGGACACTGTTTCAAGAAAAATGTAATTTGGCTTTTTATGATATTTTGATTAGTATAAAGATAATAATGTTGAATTATGAA
>JBBMKA010006053.1:0-10731 GCA_037833695.1 Sechiopsis laciniata | reverse complement strand
ATATATATTGTGCCCACCATTAAAAGTTATTATACTTTATAAAAAAAAAAATGGTCAATATGGAGGTAGCCAATTCTAAACTATTAAACTCTAGTTTTTAACAAAATATCAATCACCCACACACTAATTTATGGAATTGATCTAACTTCTAAATACATGCAATATGTGTTCTTAACACAATATTAGATATCCACACGAAATTTCGGCAGCGTAATGGGGCAATAATGCGATCCCCAAAAAATTTCACATGTTATATAACAAAACTCCACCTGTGTAGTAACATAATGAAAAATTCAGTACACACCACCACCTGTATATGAACATAATGAAAAATTCAGTACACAAAAATTCAGTACACACCAAATGGGACTTTGTCCCTCCAGAATCTATTAATATGCATCTAGCTATTGAATTAATATTTAAACTACAACTAATTCATTTCCTCCATACATAAACACTAATTTTGTATCATATGTCTACCTATGTACTCTGCCCATTCTACTCGTACCTCATCAATATCAGCTTGAGTGAATGTGTTTAGGCCGATCTTGAACTATAAAGTATTAAGACATATATAAATAAAAACACCAAATTAGTGTATGTTCTATATGATTATATTGAACATATATGTGTAAATAAAACTTACAAGGCTCAATACGTGTGTTGTATATCATCTTCCATATGAATATTTGGACCTAAAATCCACATACTATTGATTCAATTTGTTAAGAGCACTAGTGAAAGATAAATAGTTACATATACTTAGTAAACGATAATTGAACATCACAAAAACAGACTATAAACAAACGAATTTGATTCAACTTTACCTTCACCCATTTCCAATATAATTGTTTGGGCCTCAATATGTGTCTTTCATGCCAAACTCGGTAGGCACTATATTAATAAAGTTAGAACATTATGATGATTAAATATAAATTCAAGGTCCAAAAGTTTTCAATTTAGAAACTTACGAAGTTATGATTTGGTGTAAACTTTTAAGAACTGGATTTTGACCCAACGAGTTGAAAATGTACGCTGTATTTTCCGGAAGAATGATGACAACCAAAATCTAATGGTGTCTATAGAAATTAACTAATATTGAGTTTGATATAAACATAATCCATAAGTATTAAAAATCCAAAATTTAGAACACATACCCAGTATTGAAAGGAAAGAATATTCGTTGATTGGGATTAATCAACATGTCAAACCTATCAACTACACGTTCAATTCGTTCTTGTAGATTTTATTTCGACAAAACCGTTGTAAAATCACAACCGTCTACTAGTATGTAGTTAGTCAGTATCTCCTTATTGCAAATTTCCCATATGTAACTAAAATAGAATATGGAAACGCTATTAAACGTTATTAAACTAGTATGAGAATATAATAATTGGGTAAGAAAACAGTTTACTTACCCAATGTAACAAAGTATGGGAGTATATCCAATTTCTTCCATATTACAATATTCCAAAATCTCGTCTTGTGCAATATAGTAATCAGGAAGAAAACCGGTTATGGTATGTGGGATATGTACTAGGCCACCAACACCCAGTTGATCTCTAGCATCGTTACGTACTAGCTTGATCATAATTGGAACGGTCGTGTTTGATTGATAGGATTGTGAATCTGAAACAGCCTTCTTACTAGTAGCTGATATAGACTTCTTACTAGTTATTTTTTTAGGTTTAGATGGTTATGATAATAAACATTTTCGATTATTAGCAAAATAAATGTGTTACATATTAAATTATTATAATTGTATAATGTATGATTATATATACCTCCGTTGTTGCAGTATGTGTTTTAATTAATGATTTTGGTCATGGCACAAAAGTGTTCCAAGCTTGTCTGAGGTATTGCATCTCCTTGTTTAAAGGCATGGGCAAGTATAAGTCCTCATTGCCTTCAAGTATCAAATCGACCGTGACACGCGCATTGAATTTCCCTAAAGGCATACCATGTATACTACCAGATAAGTCGCTCGATTCATACACTGTACCAATGGCAACAATGTCACCTCCATGTTCAACGGCTAGTTTACATGCCATACCCCTTAAAAAAAGAAAAAAAAAATCATAATTAACATACAATGATTCAACTATATTATTAAAGTTCAATAATTTAAAACTTACTCCTCTGAAATCAACTAGGACATCATCAAGATCATCAATGCGTTCTTCAATGGCATCGACCCCTTGAAGAATTTTATTTTCTCCCCTTATGCCATCTCTATTACTTCCCTCACACGAAGAGTTAAATCGTTGAGAGCAATCGACTTAAGGGTCTGGTTCAGTTGGTCGTTGACCAATCTTCAACTTCGGATGAGACATCTTAAAGAACACTGATGGAGTTACAAATCGATCTGCTCCCCTAACACGCCCACGATGTTCTGGCGTTCCCAGTGCTTTGGCCAAAATATTTTGACCTTCATTTGTACGTTCCAAGTCAACTTGTTGCAAAAATATTTTAGATTCACACTCAAAGAGTTGAACCCAAACCATATATAAAATAAATGAAACAACAACTTATAATTTTTTCGATCGTTTCAATTGTGTCTTGGTCGACGTACTCTTTATTCTTTCCCTTTCGAGCTGCTTTCCGTAGTTTAGCACGGCCTGAAGGTTACTTTTAATATCTATATGCTACAATTAAAATTAACCGCACATGACTTAGTAAAGTATAAAATACATAATGAGAACATATATTCTTAGGGTTGAGATAGTGTCTTACTAGTTCATGACCGAGCTAAGCATATCCCTTTCGAGCCGTACGATGATGATACTTTTGTTTAGCTTGCAATGTTTTTTTTCTCATCACTTTCTTTTTGTATAACATATAATTATATGAATATAGTGAAGGTTGTAGACATTAAACTAATAAAAAAAAATAGTTACCTTGAATTTTTCTGACAATCTGATGTCTACAAACTGATCCCATTACTGTTGTGTGATCGAAGAGTATTTAACATATAGTGTTCTTAATATCTCAGGGGTTTATAAATGGTTGGATATATTTCTTGTTTAGATTGTATCTAAACGTCCCGAATGTCGTCGACATACACATCATAACATTATGTTTGGGCATAGGATCAACATCAAACGTCATCTGCTAACAATAGAATAAGTTAGATTAATAATTAGGTATTGAAATATATAATGAAATTTAGATGATATGTAGCTACCTCTATAGAATCTCAGATCAACTCTTTCAATTCGTTAGGGACAGCATACCAATCATCGTATGTGATAGGTATTTGGGTCCTAACACATATACCAATATAACTACGCAACTTGGTTGAAGCCTTGCCGATATCTTGACCCATAGAATTATATTGAATAGTGCGACGCTCTCATGTCATCCTATCTTGAGCAAGCTCGCGCAAGACTGAAACTCCTCAAGTATTTCGATTTCGAGAAGTCAGACGCCAATGGGAACATCATCAGCATCATCGCTATCCGACTAAGACATAATGTAAGCCTATATAAGAAAGAATCTATGTTAATTACAAATAGAAAAGATTGTATAAAAGAATATGAGTTAAATAGTCACATAAACAATAACACTAACCTATTTATTAATCCATATACCATCACAATCACTTCTAATATAGGTGTCTGAGTCATCATCAACAATATTAGGTGGGGATTCTATGACTCCGTACCCACAAGCTTGGTTAATATCAACTTCATCATGACCGTGTTCTACAACTATTCTTTGTGAAGGCATTAGCCCCACCAACCATCGAGGATTAATTGAATCTTTTATGTAGAATACTTGTTTGGCTTGAGTGGCTAAAATGAAGGAGTCAGATTTATATCTAATGGATTAAGGTCTATGAACGTAAATCCCATGTCGTCTACTTTAATCCCACCATTGTTTTCAACCCAATCACATTTGAATAAGATGACTTGAAAGCTATTGTAATCGAGCTCTCAAATTTCTTGTACTATGCCATAAAAAGTAATGTCTGACATGATTGGATTTTTGTCTTTCGAACTAGAAATTTGCATAGTTCGAGCTGTTATCATAACTCTACTGTTTTGCACACTTCTAAGATCGCATGTTTTGTGTGATATTGAATACCATTAACCATGTAACTTTCATAAGTGGTAACTTCTGAACAAGGTTCATGTGATATCCACCTTAACGTAGATGATATAAAATGTCTTCGAACCCCTATAGCCAACCCAACGCGATCACGCAACCAACTGCTAAATTTACGATTATGTTCATCTCCATTTTTTATTTTTAGACTTAGTAGTATACACTTTAGACAACATTTCCATGTGTTGATCTATGTATGGAAGCACTTCATCTTCGTTATGAAGTATATACATATGTGTTTGATCAATCATATCGTTAGTTGATGTTTTATAATTGGCGACAGATAACGGTCCATCGATATTTGAATCTATCATTTTGTTCGATGATCGCAACCCTACTAATTCAACTCCTTGTAAAAATTTAGAACAAAACTCTATCGACTCTTCCAATATGTAATTTTCTCTAATGCATCCCTTCGGACGATTTCTATTACGAACATAACCTTTCAAAACTTTCATATACCTTTCAAATGGATACATCTATCTCAAATAAACTGATCCACAAAATTCAATCTCTCTTACAAGATGCACCACAGGGTGAACCATGATTGTGAAAAAGGCTGGTGGAAAGTACTTCTCTAATAGGCATAAAGTGATCACTACATCATTTTGCAATCCCTTCAACTTAGATGAATCGATCGACTTACTACATATAGCTTTGAAGAAGAAACATAGACGAATAATCACATATGTAACGTGTTTAGGCAAAACACCATGAATTGCTACAGGTAGCAATTGTTGCATCAAAACGTGATGGTCGTGCGATTTAAGCCCGTAAAGTTTCAAATCAGTAAGCGAAACTAATTTACTTATGTTGGATGAATAGCCTTCAGGAACTTTAAGTTTAGTTAAACTTTTACACACACTCATCTTCTCTTTTCTCGATAGTGTGTAACATGCTGGAGGCAGGAATGTCTTTGTTTCTCCCTTCTTAATTGGGGCTAACTCAGGTCTTAATTTAGCAAAGTCTTCACGAGTTTTTATTCCATCTTTTTTTTGCCAGGAATATCAAGTAGGGTTTTGATAATATTTGAACACACATTTTTCTCAATGTGCATGACATGTAAACAATGTCGCACGTGAAAATGTTTCCAATACTCCAATTAAAAAAAGATCGATTTCTTCTTCTCATAAAATTTTGTAGGTTCTTGTCCTTTGCCATACGTAAATTAAAGACTATTCAATTGTGCAAAAATCTCTTCACCACTTAGAGGTTTAAAGGGTATTCCATATTCTTGTTCTCTATTAAATGATTTTTTCTGTCTTCTAAATAAGTGCTCGATTGGTAAATATTTTCAATGTCCCAGATACACATTCTTTTTTTTCGCTAGGTAAACAAATTGATGATGTTTTGGCTCCACAAATCGGACATGCTTTATAACATTTTGTAGTACACCCACACAGGTTATCGTATGCTAGAAAATTATTAATGGTCCACAACAAAATAGATTTCAGGGTGAAGCATTCTTGCCGATGGGCATCAAAACATTGAATGCCCGTGTTCCATAACATTTTCAAATCGTAGACTAACGGAGCTAAATAAACATCTATGTCATTTTCAAGTTGTTTTGGGTCCTGAGATTAATGAATTTAACATCAAGAATTTACGCTTCATGCACAACCATGGAGGTAGATTGTAAGTAACTAACATCTGACCAACAGCTATATCTAGTACTTTGGTCACCATGCGGATTGACTCCATCTGCTGATAGGGCTAGGTGAAGGTTCCTCGTTTCTCCACTAAAATCAAACCACCTTTCGTCTATTTCTTTCCATGAAATTGTGTCGGCTGGATGTCGTATGCGCCCATCGACCTGGCGGTTCGTAGCATGCCACATCAACAATCTCGCAGTTTCTTTACTTCGAAACATTCGTTCAAATCTTGGAATAGGAGAGAAATACCACATGACTTTTGTTGGAATATTTTTCACTCCTTTCTTATTCTTCTTAACCTTCCATCTCGATGTTCCACAGGTAGGACACAGTTCTGCATCAACAAGTCTTTTCGATACAAACAACAATCATTGATGCATGCATGGATCTCTTCATACTTCATCCCTAAGGTACTTAAAATCTTTTTGGCATAATAGGCGGATATCGGAATTTCATTAGGACTAGGCAGCAAAACGCTCAATAATTCTAACAGCTCTGAGAAACTTTTATCACTCCATACATACTTTGCTTTCAAATTATAAAGTTTAATCAGTGCTGATATCTTCGTAAAACCTTTACAATTAGGGTATTGGCATCCTCTAATGCTTCCTCAAATATCGGGAATTTACGTTAAAATAATTTTGTGCAGCCTCAAGCATCCATATTGGGTCATCCGGGTCATCCACATTTTCATTTACAACATCATCTATTGGAACACTTTCCATGTTTCTTTTCTTCGATATTGATTCTCCATGTCAAATCCATGTGTTATAACTTTGATCAATATTATTACAAAATAAATGGTCTCTTATTACATTCACGTCTTGGTATTTGGCATTCACACATTTCAAACATAGACAACAAACGACATTCCTTTCGAATGTCGTCTTGCATTGTTTATAAATATCTCAACTCCAAAACTGTATTCTGGTGACATCCGATCCTTAAACATCCACGACTTATCCATAGTCATGTTAGAAATCAAGTCAACTAGAGAAACTTAACCTACAATTGTTTTAAAAGAAAGTAGAATCGAGTCACATATCTATCTCTAACTCAACTTAAATCAACAAAAAAATTTAGCTATCTCAATTCACTAAAACAATACAATTATTTTAACAAAGTTAAATCTCACACATATGTAAAACCAATCATACATGAATCAAGCTAATAATACAACAAATGCACAAAAACAACAAATGCACAAATTTTCGACAAAGATAACTTTGGTGGCTATCATTTACACAAAAACCATAAATGCACAAATTTGAAACAAATTTGTCAATATATAGAAAGATTACAACATAAATGAAACAAGTTGATGAAATGCCAAATTTAAACTTCTAAAAGCAACTTTGAAACACATTTATAAAGAGAGACAGCATACATACATTGCCATTTCCTACCGTGATGAGGATATGCCAACACCATATTTTTGCAAAGGTAGGATACCCCGATGGAATTGTATATGCTGGTGAAATTGTCGAAGATCTAAGGAATTATGAGTTGCATTCATCCTACTAATTATATTTGAATTAATTTTGTATTGATTTCCTTACCTCCAAATATTGTAATAAGGTTGGACAATTTTTCAGATGAAAATAGTTAATACATATAAATAAAATAATTAAAAAATAGAGACTAAATTTGCAAATTAATCACAAGACAACTTATTGTATAGTGGCCTCAATAACTGCGAACTAATAACCACCCACTCCCTTTAATTCCCATCGACCACTTCACACACCATAAAATACAAACCCCAATCTGCCCAATTCCCATTGCCATCTCTCCAAAGCAACCATGGGCCCGAAATCGCCTTCAACCAATCTGGCTCTCTCATGCGCCATGGCAGCTCTGTTTCTCGTGGGGTTTGTGAGCTCAAACATAGACCAGGACCGAGCCGAGTGCGCAGACCAGGTGGTTGGGTTAGCCACTTGCCTGCCGTACGTGGGCGGCGAGGCCAAAGCGCCGACCCCCGACTGCTGCAGCGGCCTCAAGCTTGTGCTCCAAAAGAGTAAGAAATGTCTTTGTGTGCTCATAAAGGACCGCAATGACCCGACCTTGGGACTCAAAGTTAACCTTCCTCTTGCTCTTGGACTGCCCGATGTTTGCCATTCCCCTACCGATATAAAAGAATGCATCGGTAATTAATTCATTGAATTTCATTCATAATTCTTTTTCTTTTTTTTTCTTTGTATATTTCTGAGTATTTAGATCAATTAACACGGTGCTCTAACGATGTACAGAAGTCATGGCTCTCAAGATTTTGAAGGATTTTTTTTGTATATGACAGTGGATTTTACTCATATTTTAATAGTTTTTTTTTTTTAGATTCGTAATTGTTTTGATAAGTTTACATGCACATTGATTAAACTATTGTCACAAATTAATTTCTAGACATGTGACCGCTATGAATTGAACACATCACTTCTTAATTTTTCTAAATTTTCACTGAGTCATTCCATAATTGATTTTAATACTATTTATATACGACATATAAGATGATGGTGTCTCTCAATCTTAAAATTTGTAGCTAATGATATTGTGTATAATTTAGCAATTAAGAGGTTCCATATTCAAAACACACTCTACCTTTAAAGTTAAAAAATCTTAAATTTTTCTTTTATATAAATAAAAGTTAAACGAAACCGTAAATCTAATTCATGTCTTTGTTAATCCGAATTTTGAAGAATTGTTTTTTGAGAAAGAAAAATATGGTTGTTTTGTTGTTGGAAATTGATGTAATTAAATGGTGCTAATTGTATAGTTTGATGATGTGAATTTATAGGGCTTCTTCATCTATCGCCAAACTCCACAGAGGCTAAGGATTTTCTAGGGCTGAACGTAAAGGGAACAAACATTACAGCAGCTCCTGCTGGTAATTAATCACTATTAATTCCCTAATTAGTTTTATTGGGCTTCTCCATTTCTTTATCAATTTTGGTAATCCACAAATTTTTATTTATGAAACTATCAATTTTGAATAGTTAAATGTGGGAAAGAGAAATTGTAAAAAGTATTTTGTTCTTTTAGACAATAGTTATTATTAATATATATTTTGAACTGGACAATAGTTATTAATAGCATACATATTTTTCAGAAAATCCACTAACATATATTTGGGTCACATTAGGCTTGCTGAGGTAAAAATGAATATTTAGGTGAAATAATCAATTCAAAAATAAGATAGAGATATAAGAAATAAACAAACACAAAATAATTTAAATACTATTATATACTTTTTTAAAAAATCTAGAAATACTAAACTTGTCTTTATAGTTCATACCAAAGATTTATTTTAAAGAACGTTACTTGTCTGCTTATTGGACCACTTGAAAATTCCTACCACCCTTCATTCAATTTTCTTTCTAGATACTTTTTTTTTTTTAAGAAAATAAAATGTTTCTTTCTTTCTTCCTCTGCACATTTCTAGATCTCTCTTGTTTTATTATTATTATTATTATTATTATTATTATTATTATTATTATTATTTAAATTAATAGTGTTTTTTGTATGTCCAATCAGCATTGTCTTATTCTAAAGAATAAATAAGTTTTACAAATACAAATAAATTGCATTGCAAATGATGTTAATTATTCTAAAGAATGATTTTAATCATTTTTTTCTTCTCTATTTCAAAAGTTAGTATAGCAAGTGACATCTTCAATATATTATAAATCACGAGATCCATGTAGTTTGAGTCTTCAAGTCTTTATTACACTAATAATAATAATAATTAAAAAAAAAAAAAAAAAAAAAAAAAAAAACTCTTGAATGGTGTGAAATTTTGTTTAATTTCTTGCAGTGGGTGGAAATTCCACACAAAAGCCTCAAGAGAAGAATGATGGTGGAATGAGAAAATTACAATGGTTTGGGATGGATATATTCATTTGGTTTTTCATTTCATCCATTCTACTCATTTGTATTTGGTAGTTCCAATTTTTAGTTCTCAAATTGTTATCTCCATAGACTCTTTTTCAACACACTCACAAACTCATTTATGTTTTTCCTGATGTTAATCTATTATCTTTAAGACAAATTGTTTGATGATTACTAAGTTGTTATTGCTCTCACTCTTAAATTGTTCCCAACATTTTTCTTTTTTAATTTGTTAACTCTCTTCGATAATTATTTGGTTTTTTATTTTTTATTTTTGAAATTTAAACTTAGTTTTACTCAAATTTCCTACTATATCCCATCTTTCTTTCAAATTATCTGAATGTTGATCAAATTTCAAAAATCAAAATAAATTTTTGAAATTTTTTTTTTTGAAATTTTGGTTTAATTTTTAAAAACATAAATTAGAGGTAGATATCGAAATAAGAAAAAAAAATATGGTAGAATAGATATTATAAACTTAATTTTCAAAATCTAAAAAACAAAAATAAAATAATTATCAAGGCATGTACTTTTCAATTATCAAACAAGGCAAAAAATTAATTGAGTATTTATTGTTCATTTGATTTAATGTTGGAGTAGCTTATAAAATAAGTTGGACATTTATTTTAATTATCGTTTTAACTAACTCAATGGGGTTGAGAACAGCAAACCTAATAAAGTAAATCAAACAAATTTTGCACTAAAAAACACTTTTGAAAAAATATAACTTTTTTTTTTACCCTACTTAGTATCTCAACTCTCAAATGAATGAGAGTCAAATACTCATTTTTTTTTTATTGAATTTATAATTTTAGTGTTAAACTGATTTACAACTAAATAATAAAATTATTGTGTCACTCACCATAAAAAAACATAACTAAATATATAACATTATTAATTAATTTTGCACCTCAAACATTAATATTTAATATAGTAAACAACTATGCACTTCAAACACTGCGTTTGGGCACCGATTATGTAATTGTAGACGAAGGGTTATGATAAACGGAGAATTATGATAAACGGTGGGTTATAATAAACAGTGTTTGGGGTGCAGGTTATTATAAGAGGAGTTATGATAAACGGTGTT
>JBBMKA010006052.1:0-10731 GCA_037833695.1 Sechiopsis laciniata | reverse complement strand
ATGTTTTTTTATCCTTCAAATGTCAATATATTTTCTAAGTAACTTTCTCAAACTTTACTTTTTTCATATTACTTTGTAATTATTTATTTAAAACTAATTTTATGAAAGAAAATTAGATGCAAGGGCCAAACTTATTAAAAAAAATTGGAGAAGTTTTTTTTTAGTTAGAAATATTGTTTTTGATATATTAAAAAATATTGGACATTGAATCGGATCCAAAATCGAACCGAACTAATTGAAAACCGAACCATAAGTTCTATACTTTATTGGACATTGGATCGGATCCATTTTTTAAAAACCAAAGATATAAGTTCGGTTGTCGGTTTGGCACAAAATCGACAAAAACCGAACCGAAATCACCCTTAGTTCATTGTAACTCAAAGAAATACCAAACCATGAGAACATAACCTAACAACAATAAACTGAAAACTGAGTAAGGGATTCATCAATTGTTCAATCATTTATGAAAGAGAAAAATAAAATATGTGATTAAAACTTATTTGATAACTAATTTATTTTTTATTTTTGAAAATTAAGTTTACAACAACTAATATTTTTTTTATACAATAAGATTCGAAAATTTGAACATGTAATTTCATGATTATTAACTATATAAGGTGTTGGTATACTCTATTCTTACGTACAATAATTATTGGGGATTTTATTAAAAGAACAAAAAAAAAAAAAAACTACTATAGCATTGTTTTTAAGCAATTACGTATTTTAATCGGAAAAGCATTTGAGCGAGATGATTTTAGATGACGTTTGATCCGATAGTCACAAATTGAGATAAAATCAAGGTTGAGAGAAAATGGCTTCAATCCAATTTTTAGAGAATCAAATATGTCAAATATGTAATAAAGTTTAACCATAAAAATAGTTATAAAAAAAATTAAGATTATGCATATTTTTTACTATTTCATAAAGTTCAACCTTAAAATAGTTATAAGAAAATCTCAAAAAAAAAAAAAAAAAAAAAAAAAATCCTTGACATGGGTACATGCAGAGTTCATTGTAACGAAAAAAAACGAAATTGTCAAAACATAACTTTACAACAATAAAACTTAACAAAGTGTCAGATTTATCAATGAATCAATAATTTATGAAAGAAAAAAAGAAAATAAATAGTTAAAATGTGTTTGATGACTATTTTATTTTTTATTATTGAAAATTAAACTTACATCAACTGATATTCTTTTATATAATAATATTCCGAATTTAAATATGTAATCTCATGATTATTAAACTATATAAAGTTTTAGTAGACCTCTATTCTCCTTGGTTGCAATAACTATTTTAATATATTTGTTACTATGATATCTATAATTTATCTATCTTAAAAATTAATAAAATAGCTTACAAAAACTTATTTAGAATTTTGAAATGTCGTTAAGATTAAAAAATTTCTAAAGGTGCTAAGATGATTCAATAACAACACTGAAATTGCTAATTACCATACAAGGTCCAGAAACATGCTAAAGGTGATTCAATTCAATCATTTCAGCAAGATGGTTTTGGTGGCATTTGATCTGCTAATCACAAATTGAGATAAAATTAAGGTGGAGAGAAAATGACTTCAATCTTTTATAGAGAACAAAAATCTAATAAATGAAGAGAAATTAGGCCTAAGGGTAAAAGAAAAATCTAATAAAAATCTTTTTGAAAGTTTGCAAGCTTGTTACTAGGGGTGAAAGAAACCATTGATTCCAATATCATATCCACAATTCTACATACAGTATTACTAATATGTGGCCTTGTATGTATGTGTTATTTTGCAGTCGCAATTGCTTGCTTCAATTGTTAAATATTATTGTCCAAAGAGAACGTAGGAAAGATCAAAACTAAAAAAAGAAGATTTTAGACATCACTTGATTTATCCTAGTTGTTTAAAGAAAACTCTAGAACTTCAACTTGTCAAAAATATCTACACATTCTTATTCAAAGCAAAGTTGTGACAAAATCATGACCACATGATTTACTTGATCATCAAAGAAAAATGTGGACCATTGGATCATACTTGAAACCCAAGTTTATGAGTAGTATAAATAGGTGATACCATTAGTTGGCAAACCATCCCAAATCTTCTCAAGACTTCTCACATCTAAAGTGAGGTTGTGAGATAAAAAATAGAGAGTGTTTTCTCTTTGAAAGAAAGCTTGTTGTTTCTTTGCAGAGAGAAAGTTTGTAACTCCTATTTTGTAATAAAGTTCTTCTATCTTTGCCGGTGGTTTTTACCCTAATTCCGTGATTTTTACCCTAATTTGTTTAGGGGTTTTCCACGTAAAATTTTTGTGTCGTTATTTTTCTTCTTCCTCTTCATTATTATTGTAATTTTCAATTTTTTTTAGCTGTGACTGCTCTATTCCATTTAAACAATCATAACATCAATTACATCATCTGACATTTACCATCTTTGATTTTTGGGCACCGACTAAGATGTGGGCTATAATAATGCTGTTATTTTTTTTTGTATTCATGCAGGTTTCTAAATTTACCCTTTTGGGAAGGAAACTTTGTGGTTTGTGTTCTCTGTTTAATTAGAAAACATGTTTGGTAATTTCATCTCTCTAGTTTCTCATTTTTACTATTACATCAAATTTAACCATAAAAGTAGATATCAAAAAAATGTGGAAAAAAATTTATTTCCTTGGACACCCACATGAGCACATGCAGAGTTCATTGTAAGCGAAAGAAATACTCAACTGTGACAGATTCATCAATTGTTCAATAATTTATGAAAGAGAAAAACGAAAACTAAGCTTACACCAACTAATATTTTTTTATACAACAATATTCGAGAATTCGAATAAGTAGTCTCATAGTTACATGGGTGTCCATACACCTCTTTTTTCATTGAGAATTCGAAAAACTTAGGATCATTTATTATCTCTCATAGTGAAAACATGACTAAGAGAAGCTTCACAATTGAAAAAAAGAAAAAAGAATATTTATAAACTTCTAAGTTTTTTAAACTGCAAAACATAAAGTAGTTTTGTTTTATAACCCTCAATTTGTTTCCGCCTTTGATTTTACCAATCCCATAACTGCGGCTACATTGAAACTCTAGCATCGTCATCTTACCTTATCTACAATCGGAAGTTTATTTATACAAAAGTTTTCTACCACAACTACCTGTTATTAGGGCTGAAAGAAATATAAAAGGATACACGAAACTGAATCGAATCAAATCGATTCAAAAGATTGGTTTGGTTTTTTAGAATAATATTGAATTATTCGTTTCCGCATTTTAGAAAACCAAAATATATTGGTTCAGTAGAACAATATGAAACTGAACCTGAGTGTACAAATCTTAAAAGAAAACCAAAATATATAAGTCTATAAACATTAAGATTGATGGAAGAAGCAACACTATAAGTATTGCCTTACCTATGAAAATTGTTGTTTTTTTTACTAGTTAAAAAAAAAAATCCGAAAATCAACTTAAAACTAAAATTAAAAATGGGACAAAACATTGAAAAATGAATCAAATTCTCATTGAAATCAAAATCGAAAACCAAAGTAAAATCAAAGCGAACAAAATGAAAATTGAACCCACAATAGACATTGATTCAAACCTATTTATTGAAACATCAAGGATATCAATTCACTTATCGATCTAGCACAAAACTGACAAAAATCAAACCAAAATCATCCCTTCTTGTAATAACCATTCAATCCAAACGATATTTTCTATTTCCAGCACTCATAGGATAGGATGTTTGAGGCAAAGAGGTTAAATTAAAGAATGGGAAAAAGATGATAGTTTGTAATACCAACAATCATTCTCCACATAATCTCATTTTTCATATATATATATTTTTTTAATTATTCTTTTAATTACTTCATTCCCAATTCTCCCCATAATCAACACTATCATTCGTAACTTCTCAATTCCAACAAGGTTTTATTGTCACTAAAATTCAAAAAATTTAATCCTACATTAATTAAAAGAGTCAATCGAATTGGGGAGGAAAAAGAAACGCGCATTGAATCTGTGTGGGACTTGCATTGCCAACTCTAAAACTTTTAATTATGTTATTGATCAGAACCCATCAATATCCCTTCTTCCTCAGAAATCAAAACTAATTTGGGAATTTGTTGATGAGTAGAGCAGCACAAGAAACAGAAGAACAAAAGCATGAATGAATGCTCTGTTGCAAACAACTGAACTTAGTAGTATTCACAGTTTTGAAATGGTTATCAAAATTGAGATTCAGACCCAAGATTTGTGAAGGGATATCAAGATTGAAAGTTTGATCAGTATAGCAATAAAATCAGAGCCAGTTTGAAAATAGAATGAACAAATAGGAAGAGAATTGAGGTTTAGTGGATTTTAAGTGCACTTATAATTTCTCTTCTTGCTTGTAAAGCCTCTACTTCATTACCTTTTTTCTTGTTCTAAGGTTTTGGAGTTCATAGTTTTTTTTTAAATGCCTAATTTGGAATCAATGATTCCGAGAATTCGTATAAATTTATCAATTTCTAAATAATCTCATATTCTCCTTAATTTGGAATCAATTTCTAAATAATCTCTTATTCTCCTATATCATTTGTAAATAATCTCTTATTCTCCTTAACATTTGTCAATTTCTCTCTTTTATTTATTTTGTTTTATAAATTTTCGTATATATTTAATTTATTTACATGAGGGTAAAATATTCTAATTTAATTGAAAAATTCTTTGCCTCTATTTCTCTATCGTTTATAGGAAATGTTTGAAATGATGAATTATTTTAAGTAATTAGAAATTAGTGATTTTGAAATGATGAGTTATTTTTAATTGTTAGAAATGATTTATTATTTTGAGCTCCTTTGGATATAATTTTTCTAGGAGGAGTTTTGTAAATACATATTTTTAAATCATCCATAAATTCAACAAACAAACACTTCCTAAAACTCTAACCATTTCCACAACTATTAATTTTGTGTTGCGTCCTTAAGCTTTTCAAATATTTTTATTGAACATTTGTGTCTAATAAGTAATAGTGTAAAATACTATTTTAACCTATAAATTACCATTTTAGTTCATAAATTTTGAAATTTGTTTTATTCTAATTCCTCAACTTTCAAAAAGTTTAATTTTAGTCTTTTCAATTTCAAAAAACTTAAAATTCATACTTATATTAAATAAAATTAATATTAAATAAAATTTGTTCAACAATGATAATAATTTTAATAAAATCAAAGACAAAATGTAAATATATTTTTACAATTTATATAGAAACTTAGTAATTTTTTAAAGAAAAATAAACAATTTTTTTTTGGTCCAATTTTAAAGTTTTTGGAAGTGAGTCAATTGAACGCACTCATGTGGAAACATAGCAAAACCAAACATAAACACAACTTCTATGATCGCTAGTTAAATCCTAAGTCTGTATGTTTTTTCTATCGATAGTATTAAAACCTCAAAACCAATAAAGATGTTATGGTAAATTCGTGTGTACGGTATTTTGCAATTCCAATCAATGATATAATACTCGGACCATAGATACAAACTAGCTCTTAGTTTTTTTTTTTTTTTTTAAATTAAGAAATTAGAACTTCGCTTTCCTATATCTGGTGCACCACTGACCCGTCCCTAGTGGCACCGGGACTTGTTAGTATTGGTACCATAGTAACATTGTTGATCTAATCAAATGAACCAAATAGTGTAACATTCAATGACACAGAAGCAGAGATGAAAAACTATGCTCTATAGTTTCAACAATAAAAGAATAGCTAAGAGTAAAGCTTCGATCTCAAATTTCAGAAATATCACATATTATACATCACTTAGTTATTGACTCCCTAGTACCAGAGAAATCAATACCAGTCAAATATACATAAATTCACCACCACGCACCGCATTTGCAGCCCCTTTTCTCTCTTCTTCGGCTTCCTTCTCTCGCTCCTTCCAGCTCTCATAAGCATGGTCGTCGGTGGGTAACTCATGTCGACAGATCGGACAAGAGTTATGCTCATCCTGCAATAAATTACGAGCTTCAGCATACAAAGCGCTTAAACTAAGAAAAAATAACACCAATCGAGTTTACGCATTACCAGCCATGGCTTCAAACAAGGAGGGTGGAATGTGTGCTTGCAAGGCAATTCCTGCATCTTGTCATCAACAGCTAAGTTTTCCCTGCAAATGGCACATTGCACATCTCTTCCTAGCTTGGCAAGAACTTCCTCTGTTATAGTAATTACAGGAAGTTTTGCGACGAGTTCTTTACTTGCAGGAGGGACTTTCGGTGGCCCGCGAACCATGTCCAAATCCATGAACTAAACAGGCAGAATAAATATGTTATACTAAAGCTACTCAGCCTACTCATATGGTTTAAGCATTTGAAACAACAGCGCTACCGACAAGCACCACTCAAAAATGCCATAATTCCACAGCCAAGACAACAAATTAAACCATCGCATCTATACGGATATGCACAAAGTATGCAAAATCTTATAGAAAATTAAATGGTAACAACAATCAACTCATACAAATTTGAACCATGATTCTGCACCAACGTTCTTTCCATAATCTTTTATATACATTTAAAACATTCACCAGACCGTCATAGGTTGGCCTAGTAGTCATAGGATCTAAGAGATTATGGGTTCGATTCATGGTGGCCTGGCCACCTACTAAAAAATTAATTTCTAACCAGTTTTTTTTACATCTAAATATTGTAAAGTCAGACGATTTCTTCAATGAAAATAATCGGTTGAATAAGCTAGCTTAAATAGTCACGGATATAAAAATAAAGCAAAACACTCCCTTCTTCAAGTGTGAGCTTGAAAATTAATTTAGTTTATGAAATCCAACACATGAATTATTCTTATCAATTGGGGAAGAAAAGACATTGTTAGGTTTAAGTCAATATTTCCTTCAATAATAGCCTGTTAAATCACTACTAAGCAAAATTTTAAGCTTTTTAACATTTATATATATTCTAAACAAGTTATCCTCCAAAAAGCCCGAGGAACGTATGTATAGTAGTTAGTTCTCGGACTCAGTTTCTTGTTGGGGCCTGTTTTTATATGCCATTGTTTTTCATTCATTTTTTTTTTCAATAGAAACTTGGTTTCTTACCCCAAAAAAAAGCTCAAAAAAAGTACTCATAAGAGACTTGAAATAAACATTACCCCATCAACAGAGTTCTCTAGATTTTCAATAAGCGCTTGAAGAATCTCAGAAGTACTCTCAGAAGTGTTGTTGTTCTCAGCCGGACCTTGAGAAGATTCAGCATTAAATAGCGTAGCTGCAGCTGCTGTCAAGAGGTTCGACTGCACCAGCCACTGGGGCTGGGGTGGCTCCGGATCAACAGTGAGGTGGCCCTCAAAAAGATAGCCTGAATCAACATAAGAACACTTCAATTCCAACATTTAGACAAATTGAGGTCCTATTTGATAACCATTTTGTTTTAGAAAATTAAGCTTAACCTATGATTTTCCAACTTCATGTTAAGATGCCTTCAACTATGTTGTTGCCCTACAATTACTTAGTCGGGTTTCGTTGCCAGTTCAACAAGTTTTTGCAGTGGACTTTTATGTATTTTGAATCATATGTTTTATTTGGATTTTACGAGAGTACACTATATAAAATCTCTTAAAACTCTAGCCCCGTTTGACCAAACATTTGTATTGTTAACTCCTTAATAAAAGGGTTTCTCTCCTCTGCCGTTAGTGAACCCCGCAAATCATCATGTTCTTTGTCTCACGTTTACTTTATTTTCTTCATTGTTGTTCATTTTATTCATAACACTTTGATATCTACATTTTGCCTACACTTTTAAAAATCAAACCAAAATTTGAAAACTAAAAAATGTAGCTTCAAAATCTTGTTTTGGGTTTTAGAATTGGTTAGGATTCAAATAGTTATTTTTTTTATACAACAATATTGGGGGAAGGGGTATTCGAACCTGAAAGGAACTCTTTGAAGAGAATTCGAGTGAAAAACAGCCTAAATTTCAAAAACCCAAATGTTTACCAATTATCAAACATGTCTAAAAAGTTTGTTTGCAAGGAAAGAAAGGTATCTAAACCAGTACCTCCATTTGAATGAGTACTTTGTAAAGGCGGAGATGGATTATCAATTTGGTGCAGAATTTCCTTGGCCTGAGCTACACAGCCCTGTAAGTGTTGTCTCTCAGAATGATCAGAGACCAAAGTCAAAGAAAACTCAAAAAGCTTGAGACCAGCAAGCCAAAACCCTGGGGCCGTAAACCTCGTCTTCAATACAGTTGCAACTCGGCAAATTACAGAATAGAACTGCCATCAAACAATTAAACATTTCAACAAAATCAACTCCACAGACAAAATTCAGATTCCAACAAAAGAACATTGTTATGAAATCAGAAACAACGTAAATAAATCGTGAAACAAGAACGCAGAGATTTACGTGTTAACTAACGATGCGTTAGCTACGTCACAGGCAGTAGAGAACGGTTTATTAACTCGGAGATGCAAGATTTTTTTTAGAAACTAAGATAACCACGCCCGTCCCTAGACCAGGCACCAGAAAATAACAAAGGAATGAAGACATGAGAGAAGTCTACAAATTAATGGACAATTGAACATTGAACAACTGGGCTAGGGTTTTAAGAGTACTCTCATAAAACTTTAGGCATAAATACATAAAACTCTCGTATACAAAAACATAAACCCAATTATGTGATCGGGCAGGTAGACCCGACTAAGTAATAGTGGGGCATCAAACGATTAAAGGCACATATCAACAAACATATCACCAAACTAGTAGAAATCAACAAGGATCCATAGAAATTACAAATTTCACAGGAAAAGAATCACATAACGAGTCAATTTCACAAAAATTGGAAAACTGGGAATGAAGTAAAGACCGATTAAGTATTATGGAAAGGCAACAAAATAGAATAAAGAGAAGGGGGAAAGATGAAGGACCGATTTGCGAAGAGCAGGAGAAGCAGTGGAATAGCGATCTTGGAGAAGAGAAACAATGGCGGAAACAGCTTGCTCAAATCTCAGCTTCTTCCCCAAGTCTTTGTTCAATTCCTGCAATCTGAACGTCACTGAATCCTCCGATTCCATTTCTTCTTGTTCCTTGTCTGATAACAAATTTTCGCTTTGGTACGAATTTATAACTTGAAATCTCTATGAATTGGAGAATTTCTTGAGAAAGGGGTAATTCAGAAGCGCGAATCCGACCCGGCCGACGCTACGGTGTTGTGTTGACGACCCGCGACAGCCAGATCCCTCGCGTAAATGTTGTAGCTTGTATTTATTTATTTATTATTTTTTTAAAAATTTATACTTTGTATTTTGTATGATTAGGAATTTTAATCTAAGTATTTAACCCATTTGAGTTAACCGAATTCATTATTAAGTCTAAATATCTATATATATATATATTTAATTTCATTTTTATTTTATACTTTCTAACATTCTTTCTCATATTTGTTTAAGTAGAAGTTATCATGTTGATTTATTTAAAATTTTAAGATAAATATATAAAATATATTAAAAATTTTAATAGAAGATAATCAAATGAGAGTTGAATTGAGTTGGATTATTTTAATTAGAGATGTCCACGTAACAAATGGGGATGATGACTTTACTCTCTTCATCCCCACAAAACTCACATTCAAATTTTACGGATAAAGGTTGGGATTCCACATAAGGAATTTGTGGAATCAAATTTTCCATCGGAAATTATAACTCATTTAGTTTTTTTTTTTTTTTTTTTTTTTTTTTTTTTTTTTTTAAATTTCAATTCAATCTAATATATATATAAATTTGAAACATTTTTACCTAATGTTTCAAAAAAAAAAATCATTTTTACATAAAATAATTAACATTTAATGACAAATATTAGTGTTCAATTAGATGTTGAATTTTGTAAGAAAATATTTATATTTTTACGTATGTATATATTAAAATTAAAATAAAATCAATATAAATAAAGCGTGAATGGGATGGAGAATACATTTTGCGTCCTCGTCCCATTTATGGATAGGTCCTTGCGGGGCCTCCATACCATGGGAAAATGGACATATCTAACTCTAATACGTAGAGTCCACTAACTCAAAAATTTGGGCTGGTCCAAAAAATCTCCCCCGCCCCACTCATGTACAATTTTTTTTTTTTTTTTTTTTTTTACAAATGAAATATAGGAAATTAAAGTTAGAGTACAAAACCCACACAGAAGTCTGAACCCTCTCCTTAAATCGACTTGGTAAACAACTTTCACATATGGAGGACACTCTTCCGTCCAACAATGATCTTGGGTTTCTTTTAGCTTCATTTGTGCTGGAGTCTGAACCCTCTCCTTAAAGCGACTTCATTGACTTCTTGTTGACAGCACGAAATGTTATAAATCGAAGTTCTCGTGCCAAGCTCTTCATCTCCTCCACAATTTGTCCGACCTTCGATCTACAAGGAACACTATGATTAAACATTTAGATTACACGTGCGTTAGATTCAACCTCGATCTGCTATAAGCCCATGTACACTCCTAACAAATGCTACAACTTATTCAATAATTTTTGTTATAATATTATTAGAAGTTAGGATTAAAAATTTTCTTTTATCATTTTTATAGGACTATATGAGCTCGAGACATATATACTCAACTTAAATTTTAAATGTTTAAGAAAAATTTAAAATAGGAATATGAAGTAAGTTTCTATTCTAAATTAGTTAATGTAATAGGTGAATTACACATCATTAATTAGCCCTAGATGAGTTAAATGTAATTTGGGTTAATTAGAGGGTTAGTTT